>BQKN01001067.1:846158-900166 GCA_022839385.1 Asparagus kiusianus | reverse complement strand
TGGGGGGGGGGGTTGGGGTGATGAATGGCCAGTGAAAGTTACTTCATGTACAGCACACTTGTTAGGTTGCCCTCTCACTAAAACAAAAGGGTCCATAGAACACTGTCATGGATCTGAACCACATTGATTGTAAGTACAAAGACTCTCAATAAATGCCAAAAAGGTGACCACATCTGAACAATTGAACTCTCGGATAATTCCATGAGACAACTTGAAGTCTGGGAGTTTGGGAGACTGCAGATGAACCTTATCTCTGCCAACAGACATCCATTTATGGCTCGGGGACTTCATCACTCACAGTGAAAAAAAAGAGGGTGAAAATAAGACTGCCTTTCACTTAGAGCCAAGGCTTTGGCAGTCTTCCCTAAAATGAGACCATGAAGAACAGTAGCTGTATGAACTATTAGAGAGGAAATTGGTTGACAATGTATCTTCAGAGGAATGAATAAAGATGCGGGGACAAGAGGAGAAAATGAGAGTATTTAGACTAAGTCAGCGCGACGATCAATTCAGACAGAAGTGAAGCATAAATAATTCAGAAACGCAAAGTAATTGAAAACAAGATGACATACATATTGAGGACCCTTTGAGTTGTTTGCTTGTTGAAGGGGGATAATTATGGCAGTGAGAGAAAGATAACTGTTAGGCTACTTTGCACATGATATGTTCTTAATTGGAGTTCACATTGTGAATTTGTGATCCATCGTATATCACAGTTGTACTTAATTAGGATATATGTGATTGAACAGGGCTTTTTCCCTACCCATCATCAAAGAAACTTACGGAGAGGAGAAGAAATTTCCTAGGTTGAAGCTGCGCTTCTAGGGGTCAATTGTTCACAAGGTTCAATTTGATAGAGCAATAACTGTATCGCCGAGAAGAAAGAAATTGTACTAGAGAGTTAAAATTCTTGAAATGATGGCAGTTTAAATAAGAGATAAAACTCAAAAAAGGACCCAGAAATATTTCCTGCACTCCATATTTCTACTTCAGATCACATTGTAGGTCACTTAATTTGGATATATAAAACTGAGAAATTATAATCCAATGCAACTATTAGACATCTTCAATATAAAAGCAGATGCATACATAGGACATGCATATGCAATTTAATCATCAAAAAATTATCAGGTGTAGAAACGGCGAAAACATTGGAGAAGATCAGGAAATTTGATGCAGACAGGCATTTAGGTGCTTGCCGGTCGATTGTGAGCTTTGGCACGGTCGGCCGCAAACATGCACGACTATAGGGTATTTTCGGTTTTCTGACGGGTCGGTCGTGGCATCAAGTGCGGTCGACCGCGGATCCTGTAATGCATTTTTTGGTTTCTGCCGTTCTGTCCGGTCGACCGCGACGATTTCGGCGGTCGATTGCCAGTCGTGTTTGGGCCTAATTATGGTTTCCTATTCTGTTTGGGATTGCTGTTTGGTATAAATAGCAATCATGTTTTAGGGTTTCTTGGGAGCTGTTATGGGGATATTTGGAGCATAGAAAAAAAAAGTATTTTCTGGAGCTATTGGTTAGGGTTTTATTTGAGAGATTATGAACTTTATTGGTAAGATTAATTGGTGAGTTTGAGTGATTTGTAATCTCAGTTTGTACTCTTCTTCTCTATTAGTGAAAACCTCATCTCCTTCTTGTCCCGTAGACGCAGGAAACTTGTTGAACCACATAAAAATTGGTTGTTTATGTTTCTGCCGTTATTTTGCATTGGTTGGCTTTCTCTCTCGGAGTTTGTGTTTGGTTCCTCAAAGAACAACAATTGGCTTCCGCGCACAACAAGTGGTATTGGCTACGCTTGGGCTAGGTGAAGGAGTAGATCGCTTTGGAAGCTCGTCTAGGGTTTCAGTTGGTGATAAAGGTAGGATTTTTATTATTGTGGATCTCGTTTCGATCGTGTGGGGTTAAGATCTTTCGGAGGCTCTTATTAGGGTTTTACTTGGAGGTTAAAAAATCTCTCTTTTTCAGTTTGGATCTATTCTTTGTTTGTTCCGTATTGATTTATTGGTGCTTTGAGCAAGATGGTCGAGAAAGAAGGAGTTGTGGAGGGTACTTCTGGCGTGAAGATGGTCTAAAGTTTGAGTATTCACTCTATGAAGATAAATATGAATAAATTTAATGACACTAACAATTTTGGTCTTTGTAGATGTAAAATCTTGGATGCGCTCAACACGTAAAATTTAGAAGATATATTAGAGTTGAACGGGAAACCGGACGACATTGAGGAAAAGGTTTGGTAGAAGATGAATCGAACAGCGTGTGGTGTGATTAGATCTTGTTTAACTCAAGATTTGAAATATAATGTGATCAATGAGACTTCAGCAACGAAGATTTGAGAGATCCTTGAGAGCAAGTATTTGACAAAGAGTGTGAGAAATTACTTGCATTTGAAGAGGAGGTTTTACCTCTTCCAATTGAAGAAAGAAACCTTCATTGGTGCTTATAGGCGTCTAAAAATCCCTATAGGTGTCCGCACACAGCTCAAGACGAAGAGAAAACAATAAACATCATTATCTAAGTCCAAATGGGATCATCCAAGACTGTAAGGAAGCTAACGAGCGCATGAAGCAAGTCAGCAAAAGTGTACAAGTCAACTAAATTACAAAAGACGCAAAACAGCAGAAAATGCAAGTCCGAAAGGTCAGAAAACACCAAAACACTCCAAAGAGGCTCGCACGGGCGAGTCACCCCAAGGTGACACACGCCAATCCGGGTCTCCACGAGGTGACCCGCGTAACCAGGAAGTGACCCACACTAGGCAAGGTCACTAGGAGCTGCTGCGCACTACGGTGCCCAACGACTTGTTTTCGGATAAGTTTGCGGATTTCTTCGTTCCAAAGCTTCTCAACTGATTTGATATCATCCATAAATATGGTTAGGCCATTATCAACTGAAGATATGACTAAATCATTCATTCTTATCCAAATACCCTGCATCCAAAACCCTATAAATATAAGACTAGGGCCTTTTTTCAGGGGGAGGACGAATTTTAATCAAGAGGGCGAGGTGTTGCTGGCTTTGTGAGTCAACTGTTAGACCCTAAAGGGGGGATGATTAAAATCTTATGATAATCTAATCCCAATTAAATTCCATTTAAAATTATATTGATTAATTTGTTCTTGCAAGAATGATATGAGATAGATATGAGTAAGAATGATATGAATAGCCATAAATAAAATATACACTAAGCAAAACACAAACACACGATATGTTTACGAGGTTCGGTCACCACGGCCTACGTCCCCGCTCCTCACCTCGAGGAGATCTCCACTATCACAATCCGGTTTGGAAGCCGGAACTTCTACACACTCGGTTTACAAGTTTACCAAAAACTTTCACACAACAAACACTATGCAATCACACTTTACACACTAAGTGTAGGAACCTAGCCCGTGTCCTCCTCCTCAAGTGCTCGGATGAAACCTCTCCCTAGGTTTGTCAACTGACGCTACTCTTATTGGATTCGACCCCGTCTCACGCCTCACACTTCTCTCGGTGTACAAGTGTATTACAAGTGATACTCACAACAATGATTAAATACAATGATTTGTTCTCGATAACAAATGAGAACACAATGAAGCTCACACTCACTAAATCACACACCACTACCCACAATATATAGTATAGAATATTAAGCTCAATACGGTGTGTGTGATAACAGTGAATGCAAATATGTAACTCAATAAATATAGCTAAGATATGAAAATAAAAATTATAAGCTATATAAAAACATGAGTAAGGAAAACTTCTCAATAAACAAGAAGAACAGTAGAGGATAATGAGGATAGGATCCTCAGTTGAATTGAAGGCCTCTTCTTGTTGTAGAAAACTTCTTTTGAAACAGATAATCAGAATCAGCTTAAATAGCTCTTTAAACACACTTAAACATTTGTTAAAACTTAACTGTAAAAACAAAACTTGATATATTGAAAGAGAAGAGCAATGGGGTATTTATACCCACTCAAAATATCAGCCAAAACCAACTTGAAAAGACCAAAATAGCCCAGAGAATCAAATCAGAATATAGCTGTTGAGAAAGCAATGATGAGTTCGGCGGTCGACCGTGGAAATCTCACGGTCGACCGCAAAGCACAAAAATACTAAAAAAGAACTTTAAAAGCTGGCGGTCGACCGCGACGGTCGACCGCGAAAGTCTCTGGATGGAGCCACGGTCGACCGTCACGGTCGAACGTAAAAAAATAAAAGCCATACTAAGAAAATTAACTACTGGCTGTCGACTGTGGCGGTCGATCGCAAACTGATACATGATAATATAAAGGTTTTGGGCTGATTTCAAAAATGCGATAAAAATATCAAGTCAATTCCAAAAATAGTAAAACTTTGGAGAAAGTTTCTAATTGATAAAATAAACATGTTTGAGAAGGAATTTTTGGAAAAGCAATTTTTGTTTGTAAAAACCCACTGTTTTTGAAAAGTGTTCATAAAACCTGTTTTTCGCGAACATGAAAATTGAGATATAACTTGTAAACTTGTATCTATATATCATGCATATATTATATATATAATGAAGTATGAATGAGCTGTAAACATGAAATAAAAACTATTGTAATAAAGTTTAATGAAAAATCATTTATATGATAGAAAACGTCAAATATGTGTTGTGTTTACATATTAAGCTTAAATATAAACATACAATATATGTAAGCAAACTACTCTTATACCTAGGTGAATGCACACATATGAACTTGAATCTTTAACTCTTAATTGTCGTGTGTTGAATTACCTGAAAAGAGAAAAACCAAACAACGAAAACTAGAAAACATATTAGCTATAAATTGTTTTACAAATCATCATCAAAACTATAGGGCCAACAATCTCCCCCTTTTTTATGATGGCAAACAATTTATTTAATGGTATGAAATACATATTGATAAACCAAATAAACCAAACATGAATAAACCATATTAACATGAATAAATAAACCAATAAACCATTAAACTGAACATCAATATGTAGATTTTCTCCCCCTTTGACAACATCAAAAAGGGAAAAGGAATATATGTAGGAGCAACGCTCCCCCTGCATTCAAGCACAGATAATAAACAAATATATGGCCAAAGCTCCCCCTGTCAATTTGCATAAATGATATAACAACCGATTACAATAAGTATAATGAAAGATGCCCATTTGTTTTTGTGGACCATATAGATGTGCATGTGGAACATTTGCAAAAGTAAATTGTTCATTAAAATTATTTTACAAATGAGAAACTCTTTTTAAATCAAAACAAAATTTTATGAAATGACCAAATCTCCCACAAACATCACACTTAAATTTTTATGTCTAATAAAATCATTTGGCAAATGTGAAGTCTTTTTTAAATCATAGCAAAATTTTACCAAATGGCCAAAACGACAACAAATATCACATTTAAACACATGAGCATGCTTATGATGAACTTTATGAGTGTGTGTATATATATGTGTATGTAATGAAGAAGCCTTATGAGATTCACAAGAAGCATTGATATTATTATTTTTAGATTTATGTACATCAAAACAAAATTTAGATAAATGACCCTTATGACCACAAATAGAGCATTTGTAAACTTTGTTATATATGTATGCATGATGTGTCGGATGTTTGGCATGAGACTTATCACACATATTCACAAGCTTCTTATGGTTGTTAATGCATGTAGTTAGAGTTAAATCTAAAGAAGAAATATGGTTTTTAATATTATTCAACTCATCATTAGACATATTAGCATTAACATTAGAAGTAGAGCAAAATATTTATTTATAAATGAACTTAAATTATTTTTACTTGCTTCTACTTCTAATAAGGCATTATCTTTTTCATAAGATAAGTTAGCAACATTTTAAAGAAGAGAATCATGATCCAATTTAGGTTTCTCATTATTTTCTTTTAGGATCATATTTTCATTTGAAATAGTTTCAAACTTAGATGTTAATAACTCATGATCGGATTTTAGTTCTACATGCTTGCATTGTAAGTCAATAAAATCTTTATGCAATTTGTTATAGGCATGCAATAATCTCTTAAATGCACAAGCGAGATCATTACTAGATAAATCATTATTGAGTTCGGAACCGCATACCACACTAGGGCTATCATCTAGTGGCCGTGTGTATGATGAAGCTCCAATATCACTTGAAGAAGAATCCTCCAAACTATGACAGATTTTCTCCAAGTTGCATTGATGTCTTTCTATGAATTTCCATAAATTGTAAGCACTATCAAAATAAAAAAAAGATTGTTCATAATAAACATATTTTTATCATTTATGCTTCACTTGGATTTCTCCAATGTGGGCACAACATAAGCATTGTCAATAACTTCCCATATATCTATATTTTTAGATCTAGCAAATAGCTTAAATCTAAAACACCATTGTGCATAAGGTAAAGTATTGAATTGAGGAGCCACATTAACATTATAGCCTAAACGAGGTACACCATTCATATCCATAATTATAAAAAAAAAATGCAAGAAAGATGAAAATGAATCTTAAAATTAGATTAGGACAAAAAGATAACTTGGATCTTTAACTTAAGGTGATTAGTCCTCAAATTAAAGAGCACAAAGCTCTGATGCCAATTGTTATACCCTAGAGGGGGGTGAATAGGGTCAATGCTAATCTAATTCTGATTTTAATCCAATTAAAAACTTTCTTGATTAATAAATTCTTACAAAAGATATATGAGTGAGTTATGAGCAAGAATGTAAAATACAAGCATAAAATAAATATACACAAAGCAAACTCAAACACAATAATATGATCACAGAGTTCTGACCTTCCATCCTACATCTCCGCTCCCCACTCCCGGGGAGAATTCACTATCACGACACACCCGGTTTGAAAGCCAAAACTTCTCTACACACTTAGTTTTCTAGTTCATCGAAAACTCTACAAGACACTCATAATGTACATACATAAACTACAACCTCAAGTGTTGATCCTCACATATCGCCTCCTTCAAGTGCTCAGCTTTACTACCTCTAACAAGGCTTTACTACTAACACCACTTCTCTTAGTATCGACCGCGTCCTCACCACACACTCCTCTCGGTGTAAATGTGTATTGCAAAGTGATTCTCACAAATGAAGCTCAAGTATAATGATTTGTTCTCAACCAATGAATGAGAACACTGTGAAGCTCACTCTCACTAAATCACACACCACTATCCAACAATATGTTGTATGAAATATTATAAGCTCAACAAGAGTGTGTCTGATTAAGAAATTCTAACTCAAGTTAATATAACAAAATATAAATATGAATTTTGATAATCAATAAGCTATATAAAAGAGTTTAGAAAATTTCTCTATAAACACAAAGAGCTGTAGAATTGATGATGAGGATGAATTCCTCAATTGAAATTGAAAGCTTCCTCTTTATGTAAAACTTTTCTTTTGAAACAAAACTTAAAACAAGGCGTAAACGCCTCTTAAACACTTGTACAACTTGATTAAACAAAATACTTGGTTTTGTAAAATTAATTTGACCTGGTAATTCAACTCAAAATATGATAAAATTTTAGAAAATGGTTATAAGAATGTAATAGAACATGTTAGAAAGAGAAATTTTTAAATTGCATTTTCCATTTGTAAAAACTCATCTGTTTTATAAAAACATGCACGAAAATGAACTTGTTAAAACTTTATTTTAACAAAATGAGTTCAAACAAGTTTGAAACTTACTTTAAATGGATTAATAGAATTTATAAAAAATATCTATCAGTTATAATTAAGTCTTTAATCCATAAACAAGTGATTTTGTAAATAACATGATATCATTGAATTATTAAAACTTGATATTGATGAAATCATTGTAAGCATGTATAAACATGAAACAATTGTGTATATATGTAACTTTGTTTATTTGTTTTATATTTAAACTTGAAAGCTATAAAATCAAAATGTGTATGTGTGTATATGATTGAGCTTAAAGTATTGAACACACATAATATAACACCTAAACTATTTACCCAAGCTAACTTGATCTTCAATTGAGCTCGTCTTGGTAAACTTTGTGGATGAAACTTGAGCTTGGATATTTGACTTGAATTGTGCATAGCTTCACTCCGATATTCCGCCAACCTTCTTTTGATATGATCATGTAGGCTCAATCTATCCAACCTCCAACGTGTATATTTGTATAGATTACCTAAGAAAACAAATATAAACACTCGACATACGTTGTTAAGAATTGTTTGTAATTATCAAAACAATATTAGGGAGTAGGCTCATAAACATTAGGCTAACAAAGTATTGCTAACACATGATAGGTTACTCCGGTAATCATGGCGATGAGTTGTACTATCGGGCTAGGGGTACAACCGGGTCTCGAAAGAGAAATACCCGGGAGACGGACTCTCATTGTCTGTGTGCCAAGCTTATCAGTGAAGTATTATTAGCATGTAGCTGCCCCTAGGCCACTCTACAGAGGGTCTCAGTATTCCAAAGGCTTTCCTGTGAAGTCTTAAAAACCAAGCCTAGACGTTTTCGTAAGAAACGATCAGCCATTCAAGATGAAGAACTTCTAGAAGTCACAATTAACATGGTTGATAAGGGACTGTTGACTCAACATTCTAGTTCTGACCCCCTCGTATCACTTCATCTAACTTGGCTACACACAGGGACTACTAGACGTAGGGACTATTAGAGGAAGAATAGAGGATTATCCTCGGATGATGAAGCATCTGATGCCAACTCTGAAGTCACTTCTAACAATATGGTATCCAGCCCAGGATAATCCTGCGAGGCATTTATGATCAACACCGAGAAAATGACCAAAATTCTCGAGGATGTTCTAGCCAAGTAGAAAGAAGCATTCAAAATTGAAATAGAAATAGCTATGCAGCAGATGAGGAAAGTGCATGACCAACAGATTTAGGTTTTGTCTAATCAGATTAGCGAATCTTGTCATCACAACAATGCCTACCGGGCAGGTAGCGATTCAAACATGGACGAACACCTCAATACAGATAACCCTCCCGTTAACCAAATTGCTGGTGGTGACCCCTCTAAAAATAATGACGCTGGGGGTGGTCTTACCGATGATGACAATGCCGGGAGTGGCCGCAATGTTCCTCCTCAAAATCGACCAAGGAAGGATACGAGCGAAGATGAGAAAATGAAAGACCTCGAGGGAAAAATCAATGCCTTGATGTCCATTCAGAAGGTGAAGAAGATCGGCATTCCATGTCCCTATCCAGGAGAGTGGGAGTCGATCTCGTATCCGGCAAAGTACAACCTAATCAACTTCATGCCGTTCGAGGGGAAGAGTTCCTCTACACAACACTTGATTTATTTTAAGTCCCACATGGGAGTGATCTCTGATAATGAGCCATTGATGGTTCGGTCATTTGTTGGTATCCTTCTCAGGCCTACCTTCGATTGGTACCACCATCTTAAGCATGGAAGCATCAACAGCTGGGATGATATGGAAAGCTCATTCCTCAGCAATTTTTTTGATGAGGATACTAAGATATCAATCGGGATGCTCTTTAAGGAGAAATAGGAAGATGAAGAGATAGTCGACGATTTCGTCAAGCGCTTCTGAAATAAAACGATGAATTGCTGAGATCCGATCACAAATGACTTTATCCTCCAAACCTATCATAACAATATGTCCATTGATATCTTGAAAGTTAGGGGAGTAGCACCGTCCAAGACTTGAAAAGAGTTGAAGGTGCGCGGATAGCAGGCCGAACGCTTCCTCAAAAGAAAGAAAGTCGAGGGAAGCCAATCGACGGATAACCTTCCGAACTCGAATTTCACTTCCCGTGGTAAGGGGGAAAGCACTTACAGTAGTTATTGATGTTAATCAGACGTTACAACAGTAACCCTAAAGACAGCGAAAGACTTTAGATCTGAGACTTCAAAAAGAGTACTACTTCAAGGACAAAGAAGTTCCAGCCATTTTTGAATCCTTCCTTGAAAACAAAAAAAATCAAGTTGCTACCTATCACAAATCAGGAGAAAGGTAACAACACTTCAGATTTAAAGTACTGTGTGTACCATAGGAGGATCCTTCATCCCACAAAGGCTTGCTTCACTCTCAAGAATAACATTCAAGCCTTGGTTGATGCCTGCCTCATAACGTCGAAATAAACCGAATGAGAACGTCAGACTCCGATGAGTATAAGAGTATAAACTGCTTCTCCCATGACTGCGACGAGTATAAGAGTATAAAATTCTTCTCTCATGACTCTGACGAGTATAAGAGTATAAACTACTTCTCCCATGACTCCGATGAGTATAAGAGTATAAATTGCTTCTCTCATGACTTCGACGAGTATAAGAGTATAGACAGCTTCTCCCATGATTCCGACGAGTATATGAGTATAAACTGTTTCTCAATCCTCTAATGAGTATAAGAGGTTAAACTGCTTTTTTGTAATACTCCAATAGGTATATGAGTCTAAACTGTTTTCTACATTTGATGGAAAGTTCCTGAAGAATTTTATACATAATATTCTTAAGGATAACCCGATCATGCAACTGAGTACAATGTTAGACCCAGTCGTAAAGAAAGCAAAGGGTGGATAATTCATTTAATGGAAAGTTCCCGGAAGAATGCTATATGGTTTATTCTTAGGAATAACCCGGTCACTATAAAAAATTGATGAATAAGAAACTCCCACTTGGACTTCGAATACTTTCAAGAGTGAAACGCGTCCAATTGCCAGGATCAATTTCACCAACTTCCAAGCATTCTTTTGTTGAGACGAGATTTGATCACTTCGTTGGATCAATGATCCCTCACAAAAAACTCCCACTAATGTTTGATGATTTATGATCTTCCATAACAAAATTCCTCACTGATCAAATTAATTGATGGTGGGTCCACTAAAATGCTTCCTGGTTTAATCCACTCAAACTCCCACTATGTCTATGCACTCAACACTCCCATTGTTAGAGTCCAGGTATAATGCTTGGAACTTTAGTCTACTAATAATTGACAATTGTCAATATCCTTCGTGTTTAAGTCCTTATCACTTGACACCAAGAATCCCTACTGAGAGATTTGTATAAGTCAACACTCCCACTGTGATTTGTACTCCTACTCTCATTGTTTATCTCGGTCAAACCTTCCTACAGTTAGGACCATAACCAAAATATCCTCTCGATTCCTTCCATGAACGAGAGGTCCATTTTTAAATAGAACGATCAAACCTTCCTATAGTTAGGGTCATCTCAAACCTCTCACTTGGTCAAACATTCCTACAGTTAGGGCCAAAACTGGGGTTTCCTCTCAATAAATAAGAAATCCATCTTTAATTTTGGTGATTAAACCTTCCGACAGTTAAGGTTATCCGAATCTTTTTTGATTCTCGAAGTGGAGATCCCACTTTGAGTTTCTTTTGTGACTAGAAATAGAATATAAAATTCTTTCTTTCTAGTATCGGCTTCGTCTTTGCCGTAAGAGAAGACACCGTTTTTTTAACTCCCAAAATCCGTGCTTCACAAGCATGGGGAATTTTATCTTGAAGCTTAAGTAGGGATAAGTTAACGTCTAACACACACTATTGATTTAGTCTTTCACTGAGTGAAAAAGATACTAGGGTCCAAGTCTGGAAAGTTTTATCTCGAAGCCTAAGTAGGGATAAGTCAACGTCTAACACGCGTTGCTGGTTTAGTCTTTCGCCGAGTGAAAAAAACACTAGAGTCAAGGTCTGGAAAATTTTATCCCGAAGCCTAAGTAGGGATAAGTCAACGTCTAACACACATTGCCGGTTTAGTTTTTCGTCGAGTGAAAAAGATATCAGAATCCAAGTCTGATGAATTTTATCCTGAAGCCTAAGTAGGAATAAGTCATTACTTAGCACGCATTTCTGGTTAGTTCTTGACCGTAAAAAGAACAAAAACCCACATATTCGATATTATGACATGTTGTTATTCATAACGCTAAAATTCGTGCTTTACACGCATGGGGAATTTTATCTCAAATCCTAAGTAGGGATAAGTCGGCGCCTAACACGCGTTGCCGGTTTAGTCTTTCGTCGTGTGAAGAAGACACTAGAATTTATCCTGGGTGACTTTATCTCGATCCCTAAATAGAGATAAGCCTGCATCTGACCCATGCTACCGGGTAACCTATTCCCGTAACAATGATGAAGTCTACATATTCAATATCGTAGCACTAAAAGAGTTAGCTCTCTTCAATGTTATATACGGAACGGACTTAAATAATCCACATGCTTGCCTGAATCAAACGGTAGTCAGTAAAGGCTCATCAAATCTGTTGATGGCTGAGGGTTTAACAAAAATCCTATATATATGAAAGTCAATGACGCATCAGCTTCATTAGTTGGTCTCGTGACTCGAGCATCCAACAACTTCAGGATAAGATCCATACATGCAGACGAAACAACTTTAATAGTTGGTCCTACAGCCCGACATTTGGGATCATCACACTCCAATGCATTGAGAGCTTAAACTGTGTAGACTTTAGAAAACGTACGAGTATAAACTATGTTATCGCCAGTCAATGCGTTATAGTAAAGGTTGATGCTAGTCAAAGCATCGACAATTTTATCAAAATAAGGCTAAGAAAAAAATTCCAGGTCAAAGGATATTCCAGGGAGTTTAATCACATTTAGATACAAACTCCCAACAAAGATGATCAGTTCAAAGTCAACTCAATAACACGAGCTAAGTTCAGAAACTTACACGCCAACTTAAGTTCAAGACTTCGACAATGGTCAGATGACGAAGGTAGCGCTAGAAGAACTTTATCTATTCGATAAAATACTGAATAGACTAAAGGCTGAAGACGTCAAGAATTAAACCACATGTCCTTCTATGCGATCTTCCAGACAAAATACTGAAAAGGTTGAAGACATGGCCTATCTTATCCAAAGCATTTTAGACTCCTCTATAAAAGAATGAGTCTAAAATACTTTGGAGGGGGTATCTGTAGGCATCTAAAAATGCCTATAGGTGTTCACACACAGCTCGAGATAAAGAAAAGACGATGAACGTTATTATCTAAGTCCAAATAGGATCATCCAAGACCGTAAAGAAGCTAACGAGCGCATGAAGCAAGTAAGCAAAACGTACAAGTCAACTAAATGAAAAAAGATGCAAAACAACAAAAAATACAAGTCCAGAAAAGTCGAAAAATACCAAAACACTCCAAAGAGGGTCGCACGGGCGAGTAACCCTAAGGTGACCGGTGCATATGCGCGTCACCACAAGGTGACTCGCGTACGCGCGGGTCACCAGGTGCTGACCCGCGTATGAGCGGGTCACCAGGTGCTGACCCACTCCCATGATGGTCACTACGAGGTGACCCACACCCGTACGGGTTACCACAAAGTGACCCGCACAAGGCTGGGTCACCAGGAGCTGTCATGCAAGACGGCGCCCGACGACATGTTTTTGGATAAGTTTGTAGGATTTCTTCATTCCAAAGCTTCTCAACTGATTTGATAGCATCCATTAACATGGTTAGACCATTGCCAATTGAATATATGGCTATATCATTCATTTTTATCCAAATACCCTGCATCCGAAGCCCTATAAATACAAGACTAGAGCCTTCTTTCAGGAGAGGGGTGAATTTTAATCAAGAAGGCGAGGTGCTGCTAGTTTTGTGAGTCAACCTTCATGAATTTCAGAAGAGGCTAGCTAGATCTTGGCGATATCCTATGCATAAAGAGTTGATTTTGAGAGATTTAGGGCCCATATTCCCCATTCCTTAAGATCAGGCTTGTACTTGATATCGAGAAGAGTAGTGATCTTGCTTGGTCGAGATCATTTACTTTAGCAATTACTTACTTTATGAAGTGAAAGGTCTGATAATTAATCTGTCAACCGGATCTGATCCGCGACGATCTATAGATATTAACGTCCCTGGTATAGGCAAAGATCCCATGTAAACAGAGACTAATAAATAGGATCTATGTGTTATTTGATAAATTTGTAATCTTTTATTTTTTATTGTGTAAATAGATCTTATAAAATGATTAACTTTTACTTTTTTTAAAACTTATTGTAATTACTAAAGTTGTAATGAGTTTAACAATGAAAAATGCAACTTAAGACCAAAACAGTGATCATATGAACCACTACACCAAGCTTCTTATGGATTTAGCAAATGAAGATGTTATGGTAGAAGATGAGGACAAGGCGTTGCTATTGTTGAGTTCTTTTCCTGACGAGGAATATAAGACTTTCGTCCTTACTCTATTTAATGGGAAAGCATCTCTTTTGTATAGTAAGGTCACCGCTGCACTTGTGAATTATCAACTTCAGAAGAAGAATAAGGAGACTTCAATTGAGCCGCAGAGGGGGCATTGGTCTCAAGAGCAAAAGTCCGAACTGAAATAGGAGGTCGTTGTATAGAGGGGCACATCCTGGAGTCCGTAAGAATTAGTGTGCTTTTTGTAAAGAGGATGGACATTAGAAAATCGAATGCCCAAAGTTGGTTGATCGAGCCGGGAAGAATAATAGAAAAGCTATTCAAGCTTCAAAAGTGAATGTTGCCAAGGTTAGTAGCGATAATTCAAATTCGGATTCTTCGAGCTATTCGTGCTCTGCACTACTGTCAGTTTATGTTGCCAACTCTATAAAGTGGATGTTGGATTCGGGTGCTTCTTACCATATTTGCCTTAGGAGGGATTAGTTCTCCAGCTTTCAAGAGTTGAAAAGAGGTGATATCGTACTCATGAGTAATGATTATGAATGCCCTATTGGTGGTATTGGTACCGTTCGTATTAGGATGTGTGACAGAGCGATTCGGGAGTTCGATGAAGTGAGGTTCATTCCTCAGTTGAAGTAGACTATCATTTCACTTGGAGTTTTGGAGGCAGCAGGATATAGGGTAACCTTAGAGGATGCATCTATGAAGGTTACATTTGGGTCCATGAATGTGATGAAGGGTGTCAGGAGGAAGAATTTGTATAATTTGATTAGAAGGACGGTGATTGGTAGAGAGCTGACGATTTCTTTAGATTTGGCTAGACTGTGATGTTTGTTGAGGTTGGGTTATTCGATTGTAGGTATCGTGCATGGATTGTTAAGGAGTGATTTGACCTGCAAATTTAAGTCCTATGAACACATTGGTAAGAGCAAGAAGACCGAGGTGAAGTTTGGTATTTCTATTCACCGAGCAAAGCATCTTCTAAGTGATGTTCATTCAGGCATTTGGCGCCTTACAAAAAGGCATCATTGAAAGATAATCGGTATTTGGTTTCTTGCATTAGGGACTATTCTAGGTATTTATGGGTTGCAAGCAAGTCCCGTTGGTATGAAGTCCTAGTAGTTAGTAAATGATGAAGAAAGTGTATTAGCAGAAAGGTAACACGACGTTCTATTTTTTGTAGGGATTATTTTCTATATTTGTACCGAGCTAATGATAGTTTGAGACACTTCATTGGAGAGGAAATATTAGGGCAATGAGATAAGATGATAGTTTTGATGGGTCATTCCTTACTAGAGGAGAATCGACTTTTGATGTTGAGAATTTGTTTTGGTATTCGTGCTTCGATATATTTGGTTATCTTAGTCATAGGTTATCGACTGTTGCGTTTAGAGATTGTAGATCTTATGGAGCTGCTTCAGATATTGGGTTGCTTCGGATGTTTGGTCACCCAACATATGGTCATATCAAGGATGTGAGATTTGATCCGAGTGCACATTTGGAATTCAGAGCCATGTTTGATTATCAGGTATTAGCTTCTGATTTTGTTCTAAACAGGTATGTCACTTTGACTCTTGGCAGGTAAAGAGTGTTGATCAGATTGTTGGGATTTCACAGCGGGTGGAGGGTGATGCTACTCCACATTAGGTGAGAATTACTCCACATACTCCAGATCATTATGTATCATTTGGAATTCTAATTGAGGTGACACAGATTGGGGATCACGTTGATGTGGATGTAGATGATGAGTTGGTTGATTCGAGTACAGGTGGTGGACATATTTTGGAATTGGATATGGCCATTGGTTCACCTCAGGTGGAGGTGTTTGGTTTGTTTCACTTTGGGTCCATTGGGAGAGCTATCAGTCGTAGTTTTGTGGGTAAAGAGTTGAGAACTCTTCTATTAGATTGAGGGCCTTTTGAGGGTAATTAGGTAAACTACGTGAAGACTTAATTCATTAGGCAAGAGGACACGTAGGCAGTCATATATGATGTAACCGGTTTGGTGAGTTGATACTGATATTCGGAGTTTGTTTGCATGTAAGGACCATAAATATTGATACAAATTAAAATAATTGTTTAGTATTTTAAAATTATTTAATTATGATTTTTAACAGAGTATTATATTTTTCTCGAATTTCTACAATTTTCTATGATTTAAAGTCTAAGTTTTATATTTATTTAAATTATTTAAATATTTATAAATTTATTTAGTGCAGTAAATTTTTTTGGAATTTATATGTTGTGTTACCGATACTATTACATATCATTTTGAATAATACATGGTATTATTATTATTATTATTATGTATATTTTCGTACAATACGTTATATTATTAATTATATATTATTTGTATAATTTATTGTATTATTTCTACCATTACATATTATCTGTCGTATTAGTATAACTGGTATGTTTTACTGTGTATATAATTATCCCATAATTATTTGATTTTAAAAATAAGTAAATATATTTTAGTTATTAATTATTCTCGTTTAATTATACAATATGCGTATATTTTGACTATTTCGTATCAATTGTTGTAATAGCATAAACGTTTTTATTTGTAGATAATTATTTTATAATTAGTTTAATTTTTAAATACTCATAATTATTTATTTTAATTATTTTAGTTTTAAATACCTCAGCCGCTCGAACCATCGCCGGCAAGCCCCATCAGAGCCAGCCCATCCCGTGAGCTCCTCCGCCCACCGTCACTTCAGACTCGGCCTCCCCTCCACCTCCACCCGAGCTCGCCGCTCCCCTTCGCTGACTAGCAACCTCGCCGACTAATACTCTAGCAGTCACCCCCTCTGAGAACTCCTCCAACTGTCGTGCCGTTGCCCCTTCCTCGTCACCGGCGACCCCTCCCGCTGACGGTAGCCCCGTAGCCACACCGAGATCCC
Organism: Asparagus kiusianus; assembly: GCA_022839385.1. NCBI lineage: Eukaryota > Viridiplantae > Streptophyta > Magnoliopsida > Asparagales > Asparagaceae > Asparagus > Asparagus kiusianus. The sequence continues at coordinate 883,123 of BQKN01001067.1, read as the reverse complement.
CGTTGCCGATATCGTCGTCGCCTTCCTTATGCATTGCATAGCCGACGCTGTGCTCCACCGCGTCCGATTCGACCCGTGTCGTCGAGGTCAACTTGTTCGACGCACTGAGGCAAGATCCTACTTGCTCAGATCTGAATTTTCTATTTATTACGAATTATCTATAATTTTAGATTTGTTAATAATTATCTACGTGGGCTTGTTGATGAAATTGTGATTTATCTGTTGTAGGCGTATAAAATTGCCTATAGGTCCCTTAGCACAGCTCGGCACGAATGATTCGACAAATCAATGGACGTTCGAGTGACGAAGCAAACTAACGAGGCTATGAAGCTAACGAACCGCACGTGAACAACGGAATGCATCCATTCGCATGCGGAATCAAGTCAATGGTTCGGGGAGTCAACGAGTCATCCAACCAAGAGAGGATTCGAACTCAAACACTAAGGCGAATTTACTGCCAAATCAGGAACCAAGTCAAAACGAATCGTTTCCAGATCAATCAACCACACAACCGAATCACGAACATAACCGGAAACAACGGAAAACGACGGAACACAACACACCCGGGGGGACTCGGCCAAGGCCGAGCCACCCTAGGGTGGCTCGGCCAAGGCCGAGCCACCTCAGGGTGGCTCGGCATGAGCCGAGCCACCCTGAGGTGGCCGGTGCCTTCCCCCCCTCTCTCTTGTGCACACGGGCACAGTTTAGAGAGCCTATAAATAGGCGGGGTGGTTCATCATTTGAGAGAACTTTTGGTTGAACTTTTGGAGAGCCGAAACTCTGCCGGATTGTGACCTCACCTCGGAGTTTTTAAGGCTTGAAGACTTGGACACTCGGATTCGGTTCTTGGCGAGCACTCGCACCAAACAAGGTAGGAGTTCGAAGGAATCTAATCCTCAGATCTACGTCGTTATACTCCGGATCAAAGCTTGGTTCTTTGATCCCGAGATTCGAGCGATCGTTTCCTTGGTGAAACGATCCCTCCCGGCTATTATTTCCTTGGTGAAATAATACCCGTTATACCACGTAGATCTCCTCGGATCTAGATCGCGCGGTGGTCCACGGTAAACAACCCCGGCGCAGGCAAACAACCCACGAAAGCAAGAGACCGGATAACAGGATCTTGTGATTTGTTCGACAAAAGAGAGAAGTTGTAATTTTGATTTCTTTGTTTTATTTTGATTTTCATTGTAAGCCGGATCTTATAAAAAGATCGGATCTCTTTGTAACGCATAAAGTTGTTAACTGAGTGCAATGGAATCGATAATGAAGAAAGCACCAACTTTTCCTGCGAACAATCTGGCGACCACAGTGGGAGCCACCGATCTCGCTGCTGAGATCGGAGCGTCGCAGCCGCGGATCTCGATCCCGGTCGTGGAGGAGGTCGAGTATGAGTTCGACCAACAGAAGTACGAGGAGTACATGTCCTTGTCCGGATCTACCTCCTCCCCCAAGTCCAAGAAGTCCCAGAAGTTCTCCTCCAGAAGAAAAGTCCGTTGGTGCGAAGAAGTTGAAGCCACCAACGACAACCTCACCCCGATCGACGCCGAAGTTGCGTTGGGTGAAGTCCTACCGGCCTCTAAGAAGGTCAAATCCGCCGTTGAAGGCGTGGTGACTCTCTCTAAGAGAGCCCGCCAGAGGCAGCGTCAACGCCTTGCGAAGCAATTCGCAAAGGCCATGGAGTCCGTTGACGGGGTCCGCTACCATGCGGATCTGAAGAACAAACGAGGCAAACAGCCTCAACAACAAGTGAAGGATGGTTCCTCCAAGCCATCAATTATGGAGTGGGTCCGTGTCAAACGAAATCGCTCAACGCTGGAGGAGCGTATCCGCAAACGCCGCGCTTTATCGGCGCAAGCACGGGCCAAAGCTGAAGAAGCCCGTCGGAAGCTGCAGAAGGAGGTGGTCAAGAAGCATCCATCAACTCGCAAGGTTTGGAGGCCGAAGTCTGAAGCAACAATTCAGACCAAGGAGCAACAACCGCAGCCTCCGAATATTCAACTTCGGCGAATCCACCCAAATCGCCGGTGATTTCCGCAATTGCCCCGGGAGATCCCGCAGGACCATCCCAGAAGAGGAAGTCAATTTTGGAACGCCTCGGTCCAATTCCCAAAGAACGAGGCAAAGCTCCAGTCCAGAAACGCTTGGGGCCAATGAAGAAGTCCCAAACAATTCAACATGCTGGGGGTCGCCGCAACCCTCAACACTTGGAGAAAATCGCGGCACCCAAGCGCACAACTTTGCGCATCGAAGTGCAAGAGCCCGCTGAAGATTCACGCTCACAAAGGCGCGTTTCAAGGCGTGTGACTCTGGATGGTCCGAAGAAGACAATTCATCCTCAGAAGGAAACGTTGTCGTCTGATGACGACGACGTTATACCTGGGAGAGCGTGCCAACACACGATAGGTTGCTCCAACCTTCAAACGGACGAGCTATACTATCGTGCCGGGGATACGAGTAAATCCAGAAAGAGGAGCCCTCGAAGGTTCGAGACTCAGTGTCCTTGCTCAAAGCTTATTCGGGCGGTACTGTCGGAATGCAACTGTGTCAAGACAGTCCCTGAGAGAGTTTCTGTGTTCGAAAGACTCAGCACTGGAGCGCCAAAACCAAGGCATAGGCGTTTACAACGAAGAAGAACGATGGTCAAAGACGGTGAACACTCAAGGGTCACCGCTAATATGACCAGCACAGGAATATCGACTCAGGATAACCCCGAGGCGATTCCAGAAATACCCCAACGAGTAACTCGTCTTCAGTCCGGAGCTATCATCCGTGCAACGTATGGTAGGGTTCGAACAAGAGTACCTTCGGGAGATGAAGAATCAGATGCCGGCTCAGCAATCGCATCTGATAACACCGTGTCCAGTGAAGGACAGCCCCGCAAGTCGTTCATGATAAGCGCGGAGCAAGTGGCAAAGATGCTTGAAGATGCCATGGCCAAACAACAGGAAACCTTTAGGTTCGAAATGCAAATGGCTATGCAGAACATGAGAGAGATGCATGACCAACAGATTCAGGCATTGAGGAACCAACAAGGCGAACCAAGTCGTCCTAACCAGAACAACCTGGAAGATGAAGACACAAATGAAACTCGTAATGCCAATAACCCTCCCATCAACGCGGGGGGTGGTAACGAGAATGCTAGTGAAGACACAGGTGAAAGCCTAAAGATCAAAAATCTCGAGAGCAAAATCAATACATTGATTTCCGCTCAAGAGACAAAAAAGACGGGCATTCCTTGTCCGTACCCAAGAGAGTGGGAATCAATCCCATATCCGGCAAAGTTTAGTCTAATTAACTTCACGCCGTTTAATGGGATGGGTTCACCTACTCAGCATTTGATTTACTTCAAATCGCACTTGGGGGTCATCTCTGGTAATGAGCCTCTGATGGTGCGGTCATTCGTGGGCACTCTTCGCGGAGCCGCCTTCGATTGGTATCGTCGCCTCAAGCCAGGAAGCATAAACAGCTGGGACGACATGGAGACTAAGTTCCTCACGAACTTCTTCGATGACGATACCGAGATCTCTATCGGATCGTTGCTCGATGAGAAGCAGAAAGACGGGGAGCTAGTCGACACCTTTGTCAAGAGGTTCCGGAACAAGGCGATGAATTGCCGGGACCCGATCATTGAGGAATTCATCCTCCAGACCTGCCACAATTCACTGGATGTGTTGGAAGCAATGGGCACAGCACCATCCAAGACCTGGAAGGACTTGAAGGTTCGAGGAGAGCAAGCTGAGCGATTCCTCAGAAGAAAGAAGGCGGAGAGAGGCCAACCGGCAACAAATCCTCCGAAGCAGAACTTCAACCAAAAAGGGAAAGGTAAAGCTCATGCTAATGCCGTTGATGCTAACCAAACTTTTCAATTGTAACCTCAGCAACAGTAGCAGCAACGAGCGCCACAACAATCGCAGCCGCATTGGCAGCAACGGTCTCAGAAGCAAAAGTCTTCGGAGCCGAGGTTTCCCAAAGTCTACTCCTTCAAGGATGATGAAGTTCCAGGCATCTTCAAGTACCTGTTGGAGAACAACAAAATCCAGCTGCCGGCGATCGTAGATCACGAAGGAGCCACTAAGGTGACGGACCCGAAGTACTGCGCGTACCACAGAGCGGTCCACCACCCAACGAAGTCTTGCTACCACCTCAAGGACAAGATCCAGGCATTGATCGACGTAGGAGTCATAACCCCGAAGCCTGCAAAGAATGTGGGAGCAAACGCTGTGTCAATCAGTTTTGGATCGGTGCCTACAACTTGGTTCGAGCCAAAGCGCGTCACCAAAGTCAGGATGAAGACGGTGAATGATGACCCGCACGGACAACGTCAAAAGGGACTTGTGCCACACACAGCCCCAAACGGTGAAATTCTCTGGGTGCACCCCGACCTGATTGAAGATGAACAATGGGCCGGATCGTCATCCAAGAAGAACTCAAAGGGTAAAGGGAAGTCTTGCTATGGAGTCTCTGCCATCCCAGGAGAAGATGACGAAAAAAATCCCCGCTTTCCCACTTTCCGACGAAAAACAGGAGGTCTTTGCGACCCGGAGTGGAAACGAATATCACTTCAAATATCCATCTCCTGGCGATCAATTAGCTGAGCAGGGGGTGACAAAATGGGGACCAGCCAAGACTCTCACAGAGCTGGGGGTGATTACGGTTCCTAAACCGGCTGAAGATGCTCGACGACAGCCGACAGATAAACAGAAAGAAAAGAGGCCCGAGGAGGTTCAAAATCCGAAGCAATCTCGTTTCAGTCGTCCGATTGGAAAAGATAAACCGGAGAGTTCAAAAACTCCGCGTGCCTTCGACATCATGGCTCAGCTAGCTAATATTCCAGCACGGATAACGCTGTATGAACTGCTGCGACTGTCCAAGGAGACTAGAGAAGCCTTACAAGAGGCCTTGGCCGATTCAGAAGCATTTCTCACTCGAATCAAGCCAGCGCCTGAGGAGCTGGAACTGTTAGCCCAGCAGTGCAATGTGGCGGCTAAGAATCTTCCCTGCATCACCTTCACCAAAGAGGACATGCAGACGAAGAATTCAAATCATGATCTGCCCTTGTATTTCGTCGGGTACATTGGCTCCAGCGAAGTCAACCGAATCCAAGTGGATCCGGGTTCCGCTGTGAGTATTATGCCACTTCGCCTAATGCATAGCCTTGGCATTCCAGTCAGCAAGTTGGCGTCTATGGGCACAGTCATTTACGGATTCAACAGCAGCGGGTCAAGACCTTTGGGGAAAATCCGAATAAAGTGCCAAATGGGCGATCTGAAGACGGAGGTCACGTGCTACGTGATTGATGCTGAGACATCCTATAACTTACTACTGGGTCGGCCTTGGATCTATAGTAATGTTATAGTTCCCTCCACCTAACATCAGTGCTTGAAATATGTCGACACTGATGGAAGGGTCAGGACGGTGGTCGCGGATAAGCAACCATTCAAAGGGTATGAGAATTACTTCACCGATTCTCTCCTTTATGGTAACGAATCCGATACAGAACCATCGGTCTAAGGCACGGACAGCGGAGAAGAAGCTGATTCCGAGGCCGGATTCGATTACAATGGTGGTTTTGTTTTAAATGACATTGTACCCTTTTTAATCAATCTTGACGATGAACAATCGTCAGATGGCGGTTGTAATTGGCAACTTGCCGATATTGAAATAAATCACGATTTAGAGTACTCCTTGTCTCTTGATGATGCGATAAAGGGATTATACGATAATCCTGATTTATGTATGCCGCTCCGATCATCTTATGTAACGAAGAAACGCCTCCAGCATTCTTTCGGAACAACCTAGATTGTTCCTGCCAAGATAGGGGGACAAAAAGAAGTGATTTATGGTAATGGAGAGAATTTTCCGTTGCCAGATCATTTCCTAAGAGAAGATGAAGATGATGACAAATCTGGTCTTCATTTATCTAAGTATAGCCCGGAAGCACGCACGCTCATGGAAAAGCAAGGGTACGACTTCACACTCGGAGAAGGTTTATACTTCGATCGAGGTTCCCGTGTCCCAGTCAAAGCGGCATATGTACCAAAAGGGGAACCAGATAATTATTACCGTCACAAAAGAGGCTTAGGCTATGTTTCCTCGTCTGATGATGAATGTGGTTGGCAAATTATCAATCAAATTGCTAACAAAGCCAAGGATGGGTGCTCGGTAGATTCCACAGGATGGGATTTCGACACAAGTTTGGGAGAAATGTTTAAGACCTTGATGTCGAACATGACTACAGCTGATCCATCTACGATGGAGGATGACGATCAAATACCAACGTGGGAGGACCCATGGGTTCATCATCTGAACATGCAGTATGGTGATAGGTTTGAACAGAGAGAACCACCCACCGAAGACGAAGTAGTCCAAATCAATATGGGCGATGAGGCCAATCCGAAGCCCATATTTATCAGCGGTAGTCTTCCCCCAGATGAGAAGGAGGAATTAATTGCCCTGAACAGAGAATACATTGATGTCTTCGCCTAGAACTACGAAGACATGCCAGGTCTCGACCCCAATGTGGCGATGCACCGCCTCGACATCAAGCCGGATGCTAAACCTGTCAAACAACAGCGAAGATGATTTCGTCCGCAAATTATGGAAGCCATCGAAGCAGAGGTTAAGAAGTTGATCGACTCAGGATTTATCCGAGAGGAACAACATCCAGACTGGTTAGCCAACATTGTTCCCGTCATGAAGAAGAATGGCAAAATCAGGATTTGCATCGACTTCAGGAACCTGAATGAAGCGTGTCCAAAAGACGATTTTCCTCTCCCAATCACAGATGTCATTATCGATAATACATGCGGATTCAAGAGAATGTCCTTCATGGACGGCTTTTCAGGGTATAACCAAATCAAGATGCACCCGGATGACGAGAAGCATACAGCATTCAGAACGCCCCTCAGTATCTTCTGTTACACGGTGATGCCCTTCGGTCTGAAGAATGCAGGTGCCACATACCAACGAGCGATGACTAAGATTTTCCAGAAACACCTCAGGAAAATGGTTGAATGCTATGTTGATGATCTGGTGGTAAAAAGCCACAACAAAGAAGATCACATCAAAGACTTGAGAACGATGTTTGATCTCATGCGGAGTCATCAATTGAAGATGAATCCCACAAAATCCTTCCTTGGAATGTCCAGCGGAAAATTCCTTGGATTCGTCGTCACCACTAAGGGTATACACATTGACCCAGACAAAGTGAAGGCAATAAATGAATTACAACCCCCGAGAAATCTAAGAGAACTCAGAGGATTGCAAGGGCGTTTAGCCTACATCAGGAGGTTCATTTCAAATCTATCTGGGAAGTGCCAACCATTTTCTAAACTAAACAAGAAGGGCGTGTCATTTATTTGGGATGACGCCTGCCAAAAAGCATTCGAGGATATCAAGGCATATCTGATGAATCCCCCTGTTCTGGTTGCACCAAGATCAGGTAAACCGTTCTTGATTTACATCAAGGCGATGAACCATTCGATAAGTGCTTTATTAGCACAAGACGATGATAATGGTCACGAACAGGCAGTCTATTATCTAAGTCGGACCTTGATAGGCGCCGAGTCTCGATACCCGATGATCGAGAAAGAATGTCTCGCATTGGTATTTGCAGTACAGAAGATGCGACATTACTTGGTGGGCCAGACGATTTACGTCATTGCTAATGTTAATCCGGTGCGGGTATTCATGACTCAACCGGGTTCGATGAATTGGAGGTTAGCAAAGTGGGCCCTTCTCTTGTCCCAGTATGATTTGCACTTCAAACAGCAGAAGTCGGTCAAAGGACAAGCAATTTGTGATCTTCTGGCGGCAAGTCCGACAACAGACACAGTTGAAGTATATGATGACTTGCCAGATGAAACCCACGAGGTTAATACCACATCACACCAACAAGTATGGTAACTATACTTTGATGGTGCTTTGAGAGCAGTTAATAAGGCAGTAACCCCTGGATGTTCTAGAGTCTCCTCCGGAGTCGGAGTTGTCTTAGTTTCCCCAGGGAAGCACGTGATGCCTCGAGCTTATTCACTGACGAATCCATGTTCCAATAACGTAGCCGAGTACAATGCGCTCCTCATTGGACTCAGTTTCGCCAAGAAGCTGGGGGTTGAGTATCTCGAAGCTTTTGGGGATTCTCAATTGATCGTCAACCAAGTTCGTGGAGAGTATGAAGTCAGGAACCCAGATCTGATTCCGTACCACCAGGAGGCCATCAGAATGGCAGATTCTTTTGAAGAATTTTACATCGAATACATCCCGCGTCTTCAGAACGCTTATGCGGATGCACTGGCAGCACTGGCAGTATCACTCGCGCAACCGCCCGAAACTGAACTGCTAGTCACAGTAAGGTCACACCAACTCTGCATACCCATATACGATATGGAGGTTGAAGAGGAGGATGATAGAAGCGAAAACGCCAAAGAGGTGAACTAAACCCAAATCGGGTCTGAGTCTCGAGATTGACGCTTTCCCATTATTGATTACGTCCAATATGACATTTTGCCGGAGGATGTAAAGGAAAAAGAATCTATTCGCCGAAGAGCGCCACGGTTCTTCTATAATACCGAGACCCGTATGTTATATCGCCAGGGGTATGATGATTTGCTTCTCCGATGCCTTTCGAACGAAGAAGCAAAAGAAGTTCTTAAGGAAGCACACGAAGGAGAATGCGGTGCACATCAGCCTGGTCCCAAGCTATATGATCGAATCAGAAGAATGGGATATTTCTGGCCAACAATGGTTCGTGACGCGATCGAGTATGCCCGAGAATGTCACGCTTGTCAAGTGCATGCAAATTATTTGCACCAACCACCGGAGCGATTACACACGTCAACCACGTCCTGGCCATTCGAGACATGGGGTATGGATATTGTCGGTCCTATCTTTCCTCCTTCAGTCAAAGGTGATCGATTTATTCTCGCTATCACCGACTACTTTTCAAAGTGGGCTGAAGCCATTCCGCTTAAAGAAGTGAAGACGAACAATGTCATCAACTTCATCAAGCATCATGTCATATACCGACACGGCGTGCCGAGGCGGATCATTCACGACAACGGTCCGCAATTCATAAGCAACGCTTTCATCAGGTTTTGCGACAAATTCAAGATTCAAGATGTCTCATCAACGGCTTATTATCCCGCTGCTAATGGATTAGCTGAGGCTTTCAATAAGACGATCATTAAGATCTTGTCAAAACTCGTGAAGACCAACAAGCGAGATTGGGACGATAAACTCGGCGAAGCGCTCTGGGCTTATCGCACCACTATTCGCACACCCACGGGAGCTACCCCATATTCGTTGGTGTACGGATATGAAGCTGTGCTACCGCTGGAGATTCAAATCCCCTCCCTTCAGATCGCTCTCGCAACGGAGATGACGACTGAAGAGCAGCATCAAAAACGTCTTGAAGAACTCGAGAGGTTGGACGAAAAGCGCTTGGAAGCTCAACAACACATTGAGTTCTACCAAGCAAGAATATCCAGGGCTTTTGACAAAAGGGTCCGCCAAAGAAGCTTCAAGAAAGGAGATCTGGTCCTTGCTGCTCGTCGACCAACAATCCTCACCTCCAAGAAGAAAGGTAAATTCGAACCTAAGTGGGAAGGACCGTTTGTAATAGACACAGTCTATTCAAACGGTGCTTATCGCTTGATTTCTTTAGAGGGTGTCAGGCAATTAATGCCAATAAATGGGAAGTTCCTGAAAAAGTACTATCCCTAGTACGTTCAGGATAACTCAGTTACCGGGAAGTTCCTTGAAGAATATTACATTTAATATTTCAAGAGGATAACCCAAAATCATTCTTTTTCCTCCAAATTCCCTCACTGATCAGTTTCAATTGACAGTGAGTCCATCAAAATGTTCTTCTGGCCCTCTTGACTCTTTCCATGAACAAGAGGTCCATTTTCAGTTCGGAGTGCCCTTTCGATAAACGAAAGAACTCCCTTTCTTTTCTCTTTGGTTCAACACTCTCATGGTTATAACCGAAGTAGAAATTTCACTTCGATAAACGAAGAATTCTTCTTTCGATCAGATAACTCATCCTATGAAAGGTAAAGTTTATCTAGATCTTCCGGATTCTCGGAGTGGAGATCCCACTTCTAGTTTCTTTCTTGCACTAGAAATAGAATATAAAATTCTTCCTTTCCAGAATTAAGGAATAGAATATAAAATTCTTCTTTCCTTGCTCGGAGAATAAAATATAAAATTCTTCCTTCCCCACACCAACTCCTTTTCCAAAATTTTATCAATTTAGGATTCATCCTAGGAAGTTTATCCCGAATCCTAAGCAGGGATAAGTCTGCGCCTAACACGCGCTGCCGATTTAGTCTTTCTCCGTAGAAAAAGACACCAGAGTTCAATTCTGGGGTATTTTATCCTGAAACCTAAGTAAGGATAAGTCGACGCCTAACACACGTCGCCGGTTTGTTCTTAACCGTTGAAAAGAACACTTGTCCACATATTCAACATTGTGGCAGGTTGTTATTAATAACACCAAAATCCATGCCTTACACGTGTGGGGAATTTCATCCTGAATCCTAAGAAAGGATATGCCGACGCCTAACACGCATCGCCGGTTTGGTCTTTATCCATAGAAAAAGATACCAGAGCCTAACTCTGGGGACCTTTATCCCGAAGCCTAAGTAGGGATAAGTCAACGTCTAATACACGTTGCTGGGTAGCCTATTCCCATAACAACGGCAAAGTCTACATATTCGGAATTGTAGCACAAAGTCTAAGGGAGTTCATTCCTTTAGCACAACGTCACATGCAGAACGGATTAAAACAATCTGCATGTAAGCCCGATTCAAACGGTAGTCGGTAAGAGCACATCAAATCCGTTAAAGGCTGAGGATTTGCCAAAAATCCTAAGTCAACGTCTCATACACGTTGCTGTTTAGTCTTTTCACAGGAGAAAGACGAAGTCTACGTATTCGATATCATAGCACTAAAAGAGTTAACTCTTTTAGCTTAACGTCACGTGCGGAACGGATTTAGATAATCCGCATGCTAGCCCGACTCAAACGGTAGTCGGTAAAGGCTAATCAAATTCGTTAGAGGCTGAGGGTTAGCCAAAAATCCTAAAGCCGACACCTAACACGTGTCGCCGGGTAGCCTATTCCCGTAACAATGGCGATGTCAATGTATTCGACATCATAGCACAAAGTCTCAGAGAATTCAATCTCTGAGCACAACGTTACATGCGAACGGATTTAAACAATTCGCATGCTAGCCCGACTCAAACAGTAGTCGGTAAAGGCTCATCAAACCCGTTGATGGCTGAGGGTTTGCCAAAAATCCTATCAGTATTATGGTCAATCATTTCAAACGGAATGACGAATCATAATAAAAATAAAGATGAAAACCAGTCTCACTAAAAGAATCAGAAGTCAAAGTACACAGCAAACCAAATCATACATCGAGCCCATGATCAAAAATCTGCTGGCTGAGCTTAGAAAGCTTCTCATCATAAGCTTGCCTAAGTTTAGCACTAATGGACTCCTCGGTGGCGGTTGAAGTCTTCGCAGCAGTCTCCTCGGTCTCAACTAGCTTCTGCTTCAAAGACTTCAACTCATCAGACAAAGCCGTGCAGGTCTGCTGGTCCTGCGCCTTCGTTATCTGAAGAATACCCAAAGTCTCCTCTTCTTCGCGGAGCTCTCTTCTGAGCCGGTCTATCTTGGTCTCACAAGAGATAATGGAAGAGTCGAGCTCGACAAGTGAAGATAATCTAGTAGCAAGGCCGGTCTCAACCCGATCTACCCGGTCTCGCTGCATTTGAATCTCAAGACTAGCAAGAATCTGAGTCTCGCGCAGTGACTGTAAGCGGGTGTCTAACTCAGCAGCAATAAATGAAGAGGTGCCAGCATCTCGAAGCTCACAAAACATCTGAAGCTCATGCTCTAGGCAGTCGAGATCGTCAACTATAGCCTTCGCCAAATCTGGATATCCTGCTTCCCTTATCAAATTGACTCTGGAATTAAGGAGAGGTTTAAACTGGTGAAGTGAAAGTCCGCCATGGAAGAGCTTGCCAATCATAGCATTCACAAAGGAGAAGAAGGAGCGAACTTCTATGCAGATGACGACCTTGTCGGGATCATCGTCAGATAACAACTCCTTCACTAGGACATGAAGACGGGAAGAACGCCCTACACAAAAAAGGGAGAAGTCCATCAAAAGTCTTAATGAGAAAAAGGAATAGCGCTCCTAAATGAGTTGACTTATACCTTCTTCCCCTTGAGCCGCTGGGGGTGGTGAAGATGTAACCGCTGTGGATGCATCAACTGGTGCAGTTGGTCTCGTAGCCGGCTTAACAGGGTCATTCTCAACAAAAACCCCTGTTAAGTATAAAGTCAGAATTGTCAAGGGCATCACATTATAGCTGCATTAGCCAAAATTGGCTAGTCCTATAATCAACTCAGAAGGAGACACATACCTTCAAAGGAACCATTCTCAGGATTTTCAGCGAAGGTGGACTCCGAAAACATATCCCCAGGTAACTGGTCATCAATCTGAGGAGAGCTATATATGAAGTGCATCATAGGAGTGTCCGCAAACAAGCCTTTCGCGTCAAAGTCATCAATCGAGAAGTCTGACACGGGAGAATATAAATACCAAAGAAGAATGAAGAGACCACAACTAGTGGAAATGAGTTACCTTTCACGGGTGCATTAGCCTCTTCATTTCCAGGATTCGCCTCCTGCAGGTCATCTGAAGGAGCAAGAAATACAGAAACAATTAGACGATGCACAAATTCCTTTGTGCGTCATCTAAAAAATACATTGTCAGTGTTAGATGTACCTGGATTCACGGGATCAGGTCCTACATTGTCACTCTCCCCGATGTCAGCAACTCCTGTAGATCTTTCCACCTGAGGCAGGGGGTCAGACTCACCAGGAGATATAAGAACGGGATCGGGGCTCATCTCGCTCTCTCCACGTTCTCCTATATAGAGAAGGGAAAAGCATGAGTCAATGTTCAGAATAATCAAGAGGATGGTTTTCAGGGTAGATGTTACCTCCGTCACTAGCAGGATCATCACCAGCAAGGTCCATATCTGAGGCTCGGGAAGCTACACGCGGCTTACGGGCTAATCTCTTCCGCCTAGCAGCAGGGACAATAGTCGAAGGTCTCGCTCGAGGAGGAGGACGGAACTCTTCTTCCTGATCACCAATGGTCCCTGAAACATCAAACCATTGTCAGCTTTAATAATTCTGAAAAGCGGAAGAAAAAGATGAATGATTAACCTCACTCGAAAAAGTCATCGTAATCTTCAGGATCCCCGCCTGAAGCCTCGTCTGTGGAATGGAATGTCCTCTGGCCCTCTTCATCAATCCGGCGAGTCTTGTTCCGCGTCCTCTGTGACCGAGCGTTCTCCTGAATCCTACGGGAATCAACCTGAGAAGCTTCCTCAGCCTCTAGCTCCGCAATCGGCTTCACAGGGATAGTCTTGTTGGCTGCTAACAACCACTTGCAGCTCAAAAAAGTGAGGTTCAACTGCCGATCAGCACTCGGGAGGCTGAACTTAGCACCAGTACAGCCAGTCACAGTCCACAACCATGCACGGAGACCGTCTACCAAACCACTATGGGTCCGAAGCTGCTGACGAGGATTCCCGACGTAAAGCTGATCATAGCCAAACTGGCGAGCGAATCGGCAGGGTAGATATGGCTCTATGAAGCACTGATCCCTCACCCAGAAAGTCAGATAGCCGGGCCTAATATTCACCAGCCAGTTGAAGCAGCCGATGTCTAAGTGAGTCCGATACTCTCTCGGCCTCTCCTCATCTATCAAACACTCGCCGTATCGGCCGGAGAACTGCGGAAAACAAGTGGAAAATGCCCAACACTTGTGGACCTGCAGCTGCTGTCTGACATCAGAAAATCCGCGTCCCTCCCACCTACCATTCTCAAGCAACTGTAATAGTGGAACAGAGTGGTCTGTGGCGTTCGGTACCGACATCATATCCGAGCGGTGAAGGACGAACCAAGCCATCAAATAAGCGTACGGAAGCTCCACCTTAAGAGTGGGAATCTGACATGGCAAATCAGTTTCCTTCCGTGTGAAGGCACTGGAAAGCTGTCGAAGTCCTCGATGGATGTTAGCCACCATCACCGGAAGAAGTGAGAGTTCTTTCTTATAGGCGAGCTAAACTGCTGGGTAAAGTACCTCCAAGGGCAAGACATCGCCAGACTGATATGGAACCATGCACTTTTTCAACCAGATAGCAAGAAAGCCGGCAAGAAGAGTCATCGGTCGAATCGGTGCGGTAGCATGCCACAAGAATGACTTGAACTTGGTCTTTGCAGGAAAGCCACCCTCAGGACTGCTAGTGGTGTAAGAGTGAGCGTCAATCTTCTTCAGTAGACTGTTCACCTCTGAAGGAGTGAGTGTGGCTAACTCACAAATATCCTCGCCAGAACTGCTCTCCAGATTCTTGAACAAGTAATTAGCAAATTGCTTCAGACTCACACATACCTTGGTCCTCTTTGCTAAAGGCTCGGACTGCGCCAAAGCAATATGATAGTGACAAGTGAGGTCCCATAGAGTCTCATAACGGTCGGGCATGCGATCCTTCAATTGGCTCAATTCATGATTAGAGGGGAAATACTCCTGATACAACATCTGTCCCATGGGCAAGCCAGAAATCCTGTGCATCTCGTGAAGAGCCAAACCCAATTCCTCTTGTCGGGTCAGAAAAGTGTTCGAGTCTGGATTATAAAGCTCGAACAAAGCGCAGAAGTGCCTCGCGCGGACCGGCAAGCCATACATGGTGGCACAGATAGCTGCATATAAGCCACAAGCATGCAACTCTTCGCCCCATCGGCTCAAGACATATGTCGTCATACGGGTCCACCAAAACTTGTCCAAAGATTTGACCCAACCATAAAACCTGTGATGCGTCGCGGGCATCTCACGTCCTAGAGCAGCAAGACGGTTCCTCAAGGTAGAAGCGGTGGCGAGGAGCTCGTTACGTGGTGGTGCATCTAGTCCCACTACTCCGGGATACAATCCGGTGATATGACTCCTGCTCGAGCCAGGAACTTCCTGATGAGTGACGTAGCCGCAATGGACACTCTCATGATCCTCCGTCAGGCGCCACGACATCTCCCGTGTCACAGCCTGACGCCTGAGCTCAGTCAATGAGCGATGCCGAGGAATCTCCGGCAAGTATATGAAGCCACTGCCGGTCTTATGAAGCCACTGCTCAGCATCAATAAATACGGCTTCTGGGTCGTCGACAGAATCACCAAATAAGAAATCGCTCTTCCGAAGAGGCTGAGTAGAGCTGGCGTCCTTCACAAAAGGCGCATCTGTAATCAGTTGGCGAATAGCTCGAGGCCCACCTTCCCTCACCACTTGGGCAACCTCAGTCGATGTGCCCGAAGCAAACTGAGGAGTAACCGGAATGGGGGAAGGATCGTCGGAGGTCGAGTAATACTCGCCACGACGCCCATATACTGCGTGGGATGAGAATGATCCAGAAGGGTATCCCACTGCAAAATAAACAGTTAAACACTGGTTAGTCCCAATTATAAAAGGAAATTGAACTCATCTTACAAATAGCTAAGATAGAGTCATTGCCTTATAAAGGGTGAGATGATTTGGCCACATTGTGCAATCCCAAAACAGGGTATGTCGACAACATATCCCTGCCTTATAAAGCGCAATGTGGCGTCAAATCGCCCCCTTTATTTTTGAGATATGGTTTTGACCAAGCAAAACATATCTTTAAAGTGTCGATCCTCATCAAGGAGAATCAAGGCTCTTCCCGATTGCCTCACCAAGAAGAACAACGTGGGGTAAAAGGACCAATTTGCAAATTTTCAAAGAAAAAGGGTTAATTTGCAAAATTCCCAAATATGCCAAAAAGCGTCGATCCTCACTAAGGAGAATCAATACTCTTCCCGATTGCCCCACCAAGGAGAACAACGTGGGGTAAAAAGGATCAATTTACAAATTTCTAAGAAAAATGGCTTATTTGCAAAAAAGTAGCTCACCAGCGTAAGAGGAAGGCGCGCCATCAACCGACACAGCAGGGGAACGACCTCTCGGGGCACGAGACATGATGGCCTGCAAAATAACTCAAGGGGTTAGATTCAAAAAATAATTTCAGCCCTAATTTTTTCATAAAAACCCCTCAAAATTGCAATTTTTACCCCCTGAAAGATTAGCTCGAGGTGTCAAATCACACCCTCAACCCCTACATACAATCCCACGACTCTATACATTGGATTGAATATGAAAAAGATCAGGATTGTGAAAGATTTACCTGAAGAAATGCTCGAGATCCAATAAAAATGAGATCTTTAAGGAAACTTGAACCACGCGCTCGAGGGGCCTGAGAGGAATTAAAAAAATGGCTTTTTGAGGGATTTTTCAGTCCAAGATCAAAAGGAAGCCTAGATCTGAGACAACTATCAAGGTTTGGAGGAGAAGAGATGCTCGAGGGAAGAGAAAAGTCAAAAAAGAGGAGAGAGGGGGGCCGGCCCTAGAAGAGAAGAAAAGAAAAGAAAAAGAAAATGAAAAAAGACCCCTTTTTATAGTGTGGACCAAGTTGAACCAAACCGGACCAAGTTGAACCAAACCAGACCAGTCCAAATCAGTCCAAAAGGGGTTGAATCAAGCATCGAAACGACTTCAAATCAACTGAGGGTCTCATCCTTGGTTTATTCCTGTCTCTCCCACACATTCGGAAGGGTCGGACGATTTTTTTTTTTGAGCCAAATTATTGCCTTTTTTGGGCCATTTTCAAGCCGGTTCAGCTCATTTTGAACACGAAAATACTCCAATAAGGTATACGAGTATAAACTATTTTCTATTTTTGTTGAGAAGTTCCTGGGGAATATTTTTCTAAAAATATTCTTAAGGATAACTCAATAAACTACGCCGGACAATGCGTTGCAAATGAAGACTCAACGCCAACAATCGAGGGTTAGTTGTACGTCAAACCAATAAGCACGAGCTAAAGATTGGAAAATCAGGAATCAACTTCAAGTTCAAATTCCAACAACGGTCAGACAATAAATGCAGCACCGGAATCCTTACAGACATTCGACAAAGCACCGAATAGCCTGAAGGAGTGAAGGAATACAGAACGAAGGTCATTTCCAGGTCCCGTTACACCGACAAAGGGTAGGGGCAATCATATCCAAAGCATTCCAGACTCTTTTATAAAAGAACGAGGCTGGAACACTTTGGAGGGGGTATCTGTAGGCGTATAAAATTGCCTATAGGTCCCTTAGCACAGCTCGGCACGAATGATTCGACAAATCAACGGACGTTCGAGCGACGAAGCAAACTAACGAGGCTATGAAGCTAACGAACCGCACGTGAACAACGGAATGCATCCATTCGCATGCGGAATCAAGTCAATGGTTCGAGGAGTCAACGAGTCATCCAACCAAGAGAGGATTCGAACTCAAACACCAAGGCGAATTTACTGCCAAATCAGGAACCAAGTCAAAACGAATTGTTTCCAGATCAATCAACCACACAACCGAATCACGAACATAACCGGAAACAACGGAAAACGACGAAACACAACACACCCGGGGGGACTCGGCCAAGGCCGAGCCACCTAGTCCCCCCAAGGCCGAGCCACCTCAGGGTGGCTCGGCATGTGCCGAGCCACCCTGAGGTGGCCGGTGCCTTTCCCCCCTCTCTCTTGTGCACACGGGCACAGTTCAGAGAGCCTATAAATAGGCAGGGTGGTTCATCATTTGAGAGGACTTTTGGTTGAACTTTTGGAGAGCCGAAACTCTGCCGGATTGTGACCTCACCTCGGAGTTTTGAAGGCTTGAAGACTTGGACACTCGGATTCGGTTCTTGGCGAGCACCCGCACCAAACAAGGCAGGAGTTCGAAGGAATCTAATCCTCAGATCTACGTTGTTATACTCCGGATCAAAGCTTGGTTCTTTGATCCCGAGATTCGAGCGATCGTTTCCTTGGTGAAACGATCCCTCCCGGCTATTATTTCCTTGGTGAAATAATACCCGTTATACCACGTAGATCTGCTCGGATCTTGATTGCGCGGTGGTCCACGGTAAACAACCCCGGCGCAGGCAAACAACCCACGAAAGGAAGAGACCGGATAACATGATCTTGTGATTTGTTCGACAAAAGAGAGAAGTTGTAATTTTTATTTCTTTGTTTTATTTTGATTTTAATTGTAAGCCAGATCTTATAAAAAGACCGGATCTTTTTGTAACGCATAAAGTTGTTAACTGAGTGCAATGGAATCGATAATGAAGAAAGCACCAACTTTTCCCGCGAACATCTGTTATGTTAATTTGTGATATAATTATCAGCGTGGATTTGATGATAAATATTAAATAAAAATTATAATTATGTGATAAATAATATTTTAAGAATAATTATAATAGATTAAAAGAATTTATTTTGGCAACGTAATCATTTTTTTGATAATTATATTAATTAAAAAGATGAGAACAGAATCATTTAGAAAAAATTATGATAATTTTAAAGGAATTATTTTGTAAAAAGAATCATTTTCGATAATTATGATGATTTAAATGAATTTATTTGCAAAAAAATTATCTATTTTGGATTTTAAGTAATTTATAATTTTGAATTAGTAGTTTAGAGGGTTGGATAGCAAGATATTAATGAAACCGGACTGCATGTATGTTTTTATTGTTTATGATCACATTTCACGTTTTGTATTTATTTAATGTATTTGACATGTCTGTTATGTATTGTCCATGTTGTGTTTGAGAACCATTAGTAGTTCATGAGTAGTGGTCTCGTGCGTCATGCACAAACTTAGTGACATGTGTGGGCGTTGACTGAGTTTAGGTGGTGAACCCAAGTTTTAATGAGGATTATGATCGATTTAGAAAATACAAGAGAGTTGGGATGGGGAAATTCATGTTCATGTGATCGGATAAGGCTATTGATGTATCTTCCAGACTCACACCAGTGAACTATTTTGCACTGGGGTTAGTTTGTTGGGCCAAGTGAACCATTTCGCACTTGGTCAGTGAAATCGTTTTGTCACCCGAGTTTTGCTTGAGTTCGGACCAGGCCAAAATCGGATTGCGTGTACTCCTCTCACCGAACAGTTTCATGGGTTTGGATGCACGTAGGGGATTTGTGAACAGCCAGTTATCCGGTGATATGAGCGTTGACTCTGTGTGAGATATAGACTAGTGACCTGTTATAGAATGGCTAGTTACATGACCTTGTTACTTAAGGTGATTAGGATTCTTATGAGATGTAGGCTAGTTGTATTTCTCTTCATACATAGATTGGGGTTAATATTTAATTATCTACAATTGAGACATATGATATATACAGGAGGGTTTCCTTGTTTGGATTATTTCGCTCGACGTACTACGTCTCTTGTTGTAGATTTTTAAGTATTAATTTCATCTATTTGTATGACATGATTACTTGGATGATTGTTCTGATCGCTATTTGCATGATCGACTTGTTACTTGATTGATTTTGTTGGATTTCCAGTTGCACGTCCTTTTGTCATTTCTGTTATCGTATCGATTTTCGCTTTGGTTTTCGTTCGTTCTATTTGTTTAGTGGGGTCTTGTCGTGTGCCATGCACACTAACGTACACCTATTTTCTCTGTTATACGTCAGCCTTAGAGGAAGAACAGGTCCAGCTGGGAGATCGCCAGGAGCCAGAGGATTCTTAGCAGGAGTGTCTTGCAGACCGAGCAGAAGAAGCCGGAGTTTAGTTATTCCCTCCAGTTGTTCGATGATCTTAGTTTACTTTTGTAGCATTTCTTTTCCGCCTGATCATTGTATTTTATATTCTCTAGTATTTCACCCAGATAGTTTTGTATAAGGGCATGCTTGACCCTTATTATTATGTCTTGGATGATCATCATTTGTGATATGTAATATTTCATTCTATGTTGTTCATTATATTCTTGCTAATTTTGATCAGAGACCTGTGCCTTTGTATTGTTTTTATTTTCAGACGCTTAGCATATTAGGTTGAGAAAAAATATTTATTTTATTTATTCTCCTTGATCTAACACGTCGTGGGCTTATTCATGTTCCGATTCTCAGTTATTTTAGAAAGCGGGGCGTGACATCGCATTCTCGTTTAGGTTCTCGACTTGATGTGGATTGAGTCCGTTGTTGTAGACGGTAAAAATTACCACGGCGGACTGACGAACAAATTCGCCTACGAATCGGGACCACCCGCTTGGGTGAAGGATGGATCGCAGCCACGAAATGGGACCAAGCCCCGCATTTTCCCTCACGCGCCAAGTCGCGTGGACTCGCCAGTAAGGTGAATTCGCCCTCATAAGCCGAATCCGCCTGCAGGGGCCTAACTCCGCCTACGTGAGTCGAGAGCCGGGTTCTCGGGGACAAGCCTCCCCTACTTCCCACGATGTGAGGGGAGAGAGCACAGTGCTCCAGGCTCGTCAGACGGCCGCCCATAATTCAAGTGAGTAGACAGGCATCAGATCAACCTGCATGCTCATAAATGCGATTCACCTCAACCATCAGAGTCAAGAGCTGGGGCTGCCGGCATGCGGCAAGCTTTCCGAGCCCATTCAGGTACGAGGCGTCCATTCTCCCACTTCTATTGAGAAGGGGGCGCAGCATCCCAGGACCGTCAGATGGTCACTCGGTGGCTCATAGTGTAAGTGAGCAGACAGGTGTCAAAGCAGCCTGCATCCTCATAAATGCAGCTTACCTCACTCATCCAAGCGAAGGGCCAGAGCCGCCGGTGCTCGATGAGTTGGCCAGATCCACTCAAGTATCTGGCAGCCGTGGTTACGAATACGAGGAAGGGCTTTCCCGCTCCTACGTGACATCTCCTCGAATGACCACTCGTGGTGCAGGAGGGCAACAGGATATCTCTGAACAATGTATGGTCACATCCCATAATTCAAGGAGCAGCCAAGCTGTCTCTTTTCCGTTAAAAGCCTCTTTCAGCGACCTTTAAAAGGAGGGGGGAGAGGGCATGGGGGAGAGGAAGGCGAAGCTCTCTGCATAATTCCTACACCGCAGCACCATCTCCTAACTCTGAGCCCCGATCGCCGGTGAGCTAGAAGACCCGAACTCCGTCAACTCGAGCTTCTACTGAGTACTGAAGCTCCTCAGCAGCCTCGATCGAATCGTCCAAGGGAAGTAGACTCGGCACGAGCACCGAGCGAAGCGTCCTACGGCTACCGAAAGTCCCCACGATTAAACAAGGAGGGCATTCCCTCCGCTTCTGTTGTAATTCCGATTGATTAGTTTGTAATAAGCCATTCTTATTAATACAAACGAGATCCCCCGTTCTCGGGAAAATCAAAAATTTACACCTACAGAAGATGGCGACCACAGTAGGAGAAGCTGTTTCCTCTAGCGAAATGGTGGTAGCTCAATTAGATGAGGTTGTTGTTAGGACAACTGTGGAGTCCCTGGAGATTGAGTTCGACCAAGCCAAGTACGAAGAGTACTTGTCGTCTTCCTCTTCTGGTGGCGATGCGTCCCGCAAACCCCACAGAGTCGTACGCAGGAGCCGACCTCAGACGGTCAAAGCTCCCGTGTCCGAAGGCTCTGCCTGAATCCTGTCGGGGGAACCCGCCCTGAGGTCTATCAAGGCCAATTCACAGATCGAGAGCATGGGGCGAGGGCCGGCTAGATGGGTCGCCAAACGACCCTCGGCGACGCCCGTCTCGGGAGAGACACCGGTTCATTCCGGCATAGATCGTACTACCACAGCCCACACAGACAACCTTCCCTCTAGAAGAACTCGCTAGTGGCGGCAGCAGACGCTCGCTAAACAAGAGGCTCGAGCCTTCGTCCCATATGACAGCCTGGACTATTGTACGAACCCGAAGGACATTTGACAGGGAGGCAACCCGTCTTACGCCGGAAGGCTCTCCAAATCAGGAGCGCCGGCGGATAAAGACAAGGCCACCCACTCTGGTGATCTTCGCTTCTCAGGTCACATCCCTGATGCGGATAAACCACTGTGAGCATGCGAGTCTACCCAAAGGGGCGAACCCTCGAAAGCGGGCGGATCTTACCCAGGCCGCTCGACGGACAACTTCAGAGGCAGATCGATAGGCGACGCCTCGCCTACTTGCCCACGCGGGCAGGGGGTTGAGTCTCGCCCGCACGTTAGAATGCGCCCAAGCGCAAAAGTTCGTCTGTCAAGGCAAACTCGCCTAGCTCCTGCAGCCAAGCGTTCCACCCAGTGCACGGCAGGGCATGCATCCCAGACCCTCTTGTGCGATCACTTAGGCGATCCGTCTGACCTCGGAGGTGTTCGCCAGTCACCCACGGGGGACCTCCAGGATCACCTAGCTCGCAAACGCACTATGCAAGAGGCGAGTCCTCAGTGCCACTGGGAAAGGCTCATCCAGACTGTTCTCGCCGACTGTCGGTGCATAGAAACGGCGAAACCCTCGGTATTCGAGAGGCTCTCTCTAGGACCTTCTCGACCAAGGCCCACTCGTCAGAGATGCCACCGCCAGAAAGGACGCGCTGCCGACAATCTAGAACTCCCGTCTGCCACGATCAATATGACGGACAGGGGTAAGGGGATACTTTCTGATTCTCCAGATTCGGACTCCGGCCTGGTACCTAACCTCTGGTTTGCCCCCACGCAGACAAGGCGGCATATACCAGCGTACCCGTAGTCGTAAGGGGGCAAGCATCGGGTTTGATTACTCCACCCTAACGGTTCCCTCCTTCGCTGAAGACGATGTTCATTCGGCGGCGGCCACGTCCCAAACTTCGCATTTGAGTCAAGACACACTGGCGAGGGTACACATGACTGAACTGGCTCACGAGCAAACAGTAGCTCAAAAGCTAGAAGAATAGTAGGCAACCATCGACTCTCTAAGAGAGATAATGGAGCAACTTCTGAATAAGAAGAAGAAGAAGAAAAGAACCCAGCATCCCTTACCCCGGTGAACTGGGGACAAGGAATGGGTACCTCCCCATCGCCCGACGACTGAAACAGAAGATAACAGTAATCCGCAGTCCGATTACTCTTCCAAAACATCGCTTGTCGCATACCGGCAGCGTCCGCGACAAAAGGTTCGATGAATTCCAAGACCAGCTCAATGCGCTAAAGCTTCAGCAAAACATGAACAAGCTGGGGGTGGTCCGTCCCTATCCTATCGAATGGGATACGGTCCCGTACCCAGCGAAGTTCAAGCCGATCAGCTTGGTACAATTCGACGGCAAAGGTTCGCCCTCGCAGCACATCTACTACTTCATGGCGCAGACTGGATTCCTTACGGGGAATGACGCCATTCTCACTCGACTATTCATAGGTACCCTCAAGGGGGTAGCCTTTGAATGGTTCGGCAAGCTGGAACCTGACTGTATCAAGTCATGGGCCGACGTCGAAAGGCTCTTTTTGGCCCGCTTCTTCGACGACGACACAGAAGTGTCAATGGCCACTCTCCTTGCTGAAAAGCAACGAAAATCGGAGTCGGTCAACGACTTTGTGAAAAGATTCCGGAACCGGTCGGTCCACTGCCGGGACCAAGTTTCTGAGTCAACACTGATCGAGATGTGCCGCAACAACCTATCGATCCATATTTTATCAAAAATAGGCGCGGTAGAAACTCGAACGTGGAAAGAGCTTGTGTGTCAGGGCGAACAGGTGGAAAACATGATCAAGAGGCTAGAGGCTGAAGAACCACAGCCCAAGAAGGGAGCCGCGGAGCCGGCTGTGCCAAAGAATCCCCCTCGAACGAGAGGAAAAGAGATCATGGCAGTCGATTCCGCCCCGACGCCGAAGCCTACTCAAAGGCCAAAGCCCAGACAATTTGAGCAACACCCCCCACGGCAATACGACTTCAAGGAAGACCAAGTGGTGGCGACATTCGATACGCTACTCAAAAGCGGTCGAATCAAACTGCTAGAAGCCACAAAGCCTGAGGAGGTGGACAAAACCGGTGACCCGAGTTACTGTGCCTATCACAGATTCCTTGGCCACCACATAACCAAGTGCTACATCCTCAAGGACAAACTCCAGGCCCTCTACGACGCGGGGGTTTTGAAGAAGGAGAAAGTTCAAAAGCAGGTGACTACGAACATGATCACTTTGAGCTTTGGGACCGAGGTCCGAGCTCCGGCAGGGGTAATTCCTATCCCCAAAGCGATCTTGAAAATCACCAATGACGATCCTCACAACCAGTGGGGGAAGGGTTTGGTCCCACAGACTCTGCCATCGGGGCAGGTAATGTGGGTTCATCCGGACCTCCTCAACGATGAGCAATGGACCACAAGGCCTTCGAAGGAGGCTAGGGAAAAACATTGCAACGTCATCTCTGCCATCCCAGGTAGAGATAACGCGGCAATAACCACCCTGACTGATTCCGAAGAGGACACCAACGTCTTCGCCACGAGAGCGGGGAAGGAATTCGCAAAGGAATATCCCACGAGGGCGGAGAACCCGGCTGGACCTCCCACGAAGCCAGCCGCGACAGCCCCTCCCAATCCGGACAGACCAAGCTTAAGCCGCCAACCTTTCCAGTTCAACGTGCTCGCACAGCTAAAAATCATCCCTGCACGAATTACCAGGTACGACCTCCTTCGACTATCTAGGTCTACTCGGGAGGCCCTACAAGAGGCGTTGGCCGACTCAGAGGCATTCTCCACCCATTTCTCGAAAGAGACAGGGGCAGAACAAGAATGTGCAGTTTGCTGCCAAATCGCCGAGAGACGGGTCCCGTGCATCACTTTCACACCTGAGGACATGCTCATCAAGAGCACGTCTCATGATCGATCGCTATACTTCATAGGATACGTCGGGTCGGCGAAAGTGGATCGGATCCAAGTCGACCCGGGTTCTGCGTTGAGCATCATACCCTTAAAGTTGATCAAACACCTGGGAATACCGCCAAAACGTCTGTCCTCGACCACCACGACCATTTTTGGCTTTAACGCCATGGGGACACGGCCGTTGGGAAAGATCCGCCTGAAATGTAGGATAGGCGACATGAAGACGGAGGTCACTTGTTACGTCATCAATGCCGAGCCTCTACAACGTGCTCTTAGGGCGCCCGTGGATCCATGGCAACCGAATAGTCCCATCCACCCTTCACCAATTCCTGAAGTATATGGACGACTACGAACGAGTAAAAATAGTGGTGACCGACAAACAACCCTTCAAAGGCGTCGAAAACTACTTCACGGATTCCCTGTTATACCAAGACCCCGTCGAGCCACCACTTGAAGAACCAGAGAGCGGCAACGAGGCGGATAGCGAACCTGAATACAGCGATAACCTAATTCTAAGCGACTTCGAGTCAATTGTAATTGGTTATGAAAGCCACCACGTAACCAACACTGTTCAGGCGGAGAAGATTGTAGTGAATGAAAAGTCTAACTTTGCTTATGTGTCGTCCTATTCTGCGTCTTAGGATGATGAACCTAATGACCTATGGGCAAAACTTTACGACGATCCCTCCCTACACTTGCTAGTATGCTCGTCGTACGTCGCAAGAACACGGCCGATTGAGTCGTCGCAAGTTGTACTTGTTGTGCCAGCCCGAGGTAATTATCAAAAAGATATTATTTTCGACCGAATAGATCGTCCCCTACGCACCCTGTGGGATGAATCTTAAGACGAGGACCCAGCGCCCTAATTTTCGCAATACAGCCAAGTCGCCAGGCGCATGATGAGCGACATGGGATATGACCTCACTCGCCTAGAGGGTCTGAATGATGGCCGAGGGCGCAAAACAATCATTCGACCTGTCCGTGTGCCCAGAGGTAAACCCTCGAATTACTTCAACAGGACTCGGAGGGGCTTAGGCTACTCCTCTTCCTCATCAGACCTGTGCTGTTATGTCAACGAGGATTCCGACTATGCCTGTTCTAGAGATCAGTCGTCAGTAACCTCAGCATGGGACTCAGATGTCAGCGTGAGAGATCTGTTCGATGACCTTACTGTCAACATGGCTACGATGGATCCCGCCGAAATGGCAGAGGATGGACAACTTCCGCTTTACGACGAGACATAGGATCCCCATGTTAACGCCCAGTGGAATAGTCACTTCGAACAACGGGAACCACCGACCGAAGACGAAATCCTCCAGGTGAACATGAGCACTGACGCTAATCCCAAGCCCATATTCGTCAGCGGCAGCTTACCTCATCAGGAGAAAGAAGATCTCATCGTCCTCATACGGGAATACATTGACGTCTTCGCATGGAATTACGAGGACATGCCCGGCTTGGATCCGCGGGTCGCCATGCATCGCCTCAACATCAGTTCAGACGTCAAGCCAGTTAAGCAACAGCAGAGACGTTTTCGTCCTCAGATTATGGAGGCAATCGAAGCCGAAGTGAAAAAACCCATCGAATCTGGTTTCATCAGAGAGGAACAGCACCCCGACTGGGTGGCTAACATCATTCCAGTTCTAAAGAAAAACGGTAAGATCCGCATATGCATCGACTTCAGAGACCTCAATGTCGCATGCCCTAAGGATGAATTTCCTCTGCCCATCACGGATGTCATCATCGATAACACGTGCGGATTTGAGAGGATGTCCTTCATGGATGGTTTCTCAGGGTATAACCAAATCAAAATGCACCCCGAGGACGAGAAGCATACTTCATTTCGAACCGCATGGGGGTATACTGCTACACGGTTATGCCCTTCGGGCTCAAGAATGCCGGCGCGACCTATCAACGCGCCATGAGCACGATCTTTCGAGAGCACCTGCGAAAGACGGTGGAGTGCTATGTGGACGACCTGGTCATGAAAAGTCGCTACAAAGACGACCACCTCCAGGACCTGAGGGCGATGTTTGAACTCATGAGGACTCACCAACTCAAGATGAATCCTACGAAATCATTTCTAGGGATGTCTAGTGGCAAATTCCTCGGTTTCGTCGTCACAACGAAAGAGATCCGAATCGACCCGGACAAGGTGCAAGCCATTCAAGAGCTTTAACCGCCCCGGAACCTCAAAGAATTAAGAGGTCTTCAGGGACGATTGGCCTACATCCAAAGATTCATCTCAAATCTTTCGGGCAAATGCCAGCCGTTCTCCAAGCTCATGAAGAAAGGCACCTCCTTCGTATGGGACGAGCATTGCCAGCAGGCCTTCGAAGAAATCAAAGCTTACCTCTAGAACCCACCCGTCCTTGCGGCACCGATCTCGGTAGGCCATTTCTCATCTATATACAGGCCATGGAGCATTCTCTAGGCGCCCTCTTGGCACAAAACAATGATGCGGGCCACGAGCAAGGCATCTACTACTTAAGTAGAATCCTACAGGGTGCCGAACAACGATACCGGATGGTCGAAAAAGAATGTTTGGCCCCTGTGTTCGCCATCGAAAAGATACGACACTACTTAGTCGGCCATACAATCCATGTCATCTCTCGGATGAACCCCATTCGGGTCTTCATGATACAACCCGCGGCGTTAAACTGGCGCTTGGCTAGGTGGGCACTTCTGCTCTCTCAGTACGACATCCACTTCATGCCACAGAAGTCAGTCAAAGGGCAGGCCATCTGCGATCTCATGGCTAGTCACGCGCTGGGGGCGAAAACCGACCTGTTTGAAGATTTGCCAGACGAACGGCCTGAAGCCAACGTGACCTCGTTGCCGGAAGTGTGGTAGATGTTCTTCGACGGCGCATCTCGCGCAGCCGCGAACGGCTCTATTGTTGCAGGAGCGGGGGTAGTTCTTATTTCTCCGCATAACCACGTGTTGCCACGGGCCTTTTCTTTGACGGAACCGTGCACCAACAACGTGGCTGAGTACAATGCATTACTCATCGGGCTCGAGTTGGCAAAGGAACTAGGAGTACAGCATCTCGAAGCTTACGGCGACTCCTAACTCATTGTCCAGCAGATGACCGGCGAGTAAAAAGTTAGAAACGACGACCTAATCCCCCTCCATAAAGCGGCTATCAAGCTAGTGGAGTCATTCGAGAGTTTCCGCATTGAGCACGTGCTACGATCCAAGAACACACATGCGGATGCCCTCGCCTCCTGGCGGCTAACCTGGCCCAACCATCAGAGATGGCCCAATTGATCACAGTGGCGAGCAGGAGGCTCTTTCGGCTGAAAGACGCCCCAGAAGCGAACACCACCCATTAGGCCTCGAAACAGCCTGATCCGAAAGATTGGCGTCTCCCAATCATCGACTACGTCCTATACGGCATATTGCCCGAAGACGCAAGGGAGCGAGAGTCTGTCCGGAGACGTGCCACGAGATTCTACTATGATTCAACCACCAAGACGTTGTATCGAAAGTCATACAACGGTTTGTTGCTCCGATGCCTGTCGGGAGCGGAGGCCCAAGAGGCTCTGCACGAAGCCCACAACGGCGCTTGTAGGGCTCATCAGCCTGGACCCAAACTTTGGGATCGTTTACAAAGGATAGGCTACTTCTGGCCCGGGATGGTTCACGACGCGGTCGCTTACGCAAAGCGTTACCACGAGTGCTAGATTCACGCCAACTACATACACCAACCACCCGAAGACTTGCACCCAACGAAGGCTTCGTGGCCTTTCGAGGCATGGGGGATGGACATAGTCGGACCAATATCCCCGCCTTCGGCGAGAGGTCATCGCTTCATTCTCGCGATCACTGACTACTTCTCTAAGTGGGCCGAAGCCATCCCCTTGAGAGAGGTCAAGACTAACGACGTGATTAGGTTCATCAAGCACCATGTCATATACCGATACGGCATACCCCGGCGTATCATCCGTAACAACGGTACACAGTTCGTTAGCCATGCATTCACCAGGTTTTGTGAGAAGTTCCGAATACAAAACCTCTCCTCCACGGCCTACAATCCTTTGGCGAACGGTCTAGCCGAGGCCTTCAACAAAACGATCATTAGATCTTGACCAAGTTGACTTCCACTAGCAAACATGACTGGAGTGAGAAACTCGGCGAAAGCTTATGGGCGTATCGCACGACGGTTCGTACGCCGACCGGCCACACACCCTACTCGTTGGTATTCGGCTGTGAGGCCGTGCTACCATTAGAGATCCAAATCCCGTCCCTCCGCGTCGCCCTGGCAGTAGGGATGACAGCCGAAGATAATCACCAACGGCGACTCGCGGAGCTCGAAGCGCTAGACGACAAACGACTAGAAGCTCAACAACACATTGAGTTCTATAAAGCCCGAATGGTCAAAGCATTCGACAAGAGGGTCAAACGCCGGGCCTTCAAGGAGGGAGAACTGGTACTCGCCGTTCGTAGACCAATGATTCTCACCTCCAAGAAGAAAGGTAAATTTCAATCCAAATGGGAAGGCCCATTCGTAGTAGAGACAGTCTATTCGAATGGAGCTTACCGCCTCGTCAAACCAAACGGCGACAAGATCATGATGCCTATCAACGGCAAATACTTGAAGAAGTACTACCCTTAGTTCTTCTTCAAACTCCCACGAGTACATGAGTCTAAACTGGGTCTTGCTCCCTCCAACTGGTACACGAGGCTAAACTGTCCCTACTTCCCTCGCGCTGGCGGAAGTCAATTCGCCAATCTTCCCCAATAAGATGGCGAATCTACTAAGGTCGCTCACATCGCGGCAGACGTAGAGTTGCTCAAATCACAACAAACCCCCACTACCAGGTTAGCACTTAACCTCTAGCTAGAACCAGCTCGTCAATCCTCCCCGATAGGAGGGCGAGTTTTCCAGAATCGCTCACATCGCGGCAAACTGTTCGGCTATGTCAACTACCACCTCTAACCGAATCAGCCTATCAGTCTCTCTCAATGAGATGATAAGTTCTTATAGTTGCTCCGATCGCAACGAAACTTCATCAGGTTAATGATTACCTCCGATGACTGGCACCGCTATCCTTACAGATAGCACAAGCCTAAGTAATGACTTACCATGCGACGTGTCATTACTTCAGTCGATAGTCACACTCCTACGTCCCTGAACTATTTGACCTATTCCAGACATCCTAACATTCCTTTAGGATGGCTGATGGGTAGTGGCCTACCACGCGATGGCTCCTACAACAATCGATCGTCACATTACCACATCCCTGAACGATTTGATTATCGCCTGCGTCGTCACCCTCACGGATGATGATAACTATCAAGGGCAGCCCGATAGGCGTCACGTCCGACGGTTCCTTCAAACGACAACCCACCGACTGGCGAGTCAAAGATTAGGGATATCGGTTGATCGCATGCACGAGCAGCCATTCCTGGCCTCGCGCCAAGTGTTGCCCCCTTGGTCCCACTTGAGTTGCAACGCGAAAGTCAGGGTTGACCCGACCCCACGTCGCAGACAGCCAAAAGCAGAGAAAAGGCCAAAAGGCCAAGTCCAAGACAGGTTTGCCAGAGAAGGCATGAGCAGCCCTACTCAAATGCCAAATAGCGCAGGTGAATTCAACGTAAAGATGAAACAAGCCAAATACACACCAGAAAATAAAAAAAGTAAAAGATAAAAAAAAATTGTGCATGCGAAACAAAGGCAGAAGAAAACCAAAGGCCATTACAGGCCAAAATTTACATGCATAAGTTTTTTAGTTATGATGCGCGCGGCATCAACTGAGTTACAAAAAAAAAAGAGAGGAAGAACAGAAGTGGACGCTACAGGAGCTTCAGCAGGCTGAAGGCAGCGATCTTAGCCTTGACCGGCGAAAGGTCCGCCGCACGCTGGGCCTTCACTGCCTCCTCCTGCTTCTGCCGCATCTTGGCAAGGGCGGCCTCACCATACTCTTCCTCCTGGCGGAGGAGCTGAAGCGCTTGGTCTACCTCCCCAACAGCGCAGTAGATCCTCCTGTTTTCCCGCTCAAGCTTCCGCAGCCGCGCCTCGCCGCGAAGGGATCCTGCGTCTTCGAAGAAGGCGGCGTCTGTATAGGCGCCCATCTTGGTCAACACCACCTGGTGCTGTTTGTACAGACACTTAAGGTCGGCCTCCTTCGCCTGGATCCGCTTCGCCCGCTCCTCACGCTCGAGCATGAGGCGCATCGAGAGAAGCGGTGGCGCGTCCGAAGTGTCGTCATGTACCAGGGCCTCGAGACGGTACATCCACCCCTCTACGCGACCAAGCTCCCGCTCACACCGCCGTGCAAGTGAGGTACCGCCCACGCGGCGGACCACCCTTAGACCCGCCTCCACGAGGGGAAGCACGTCGTAGTACCTCTCGGCACCCTCGCTGACGGTAATGCCAATTCCGTGCACCAAACCCTCCAACCTCTGGAGGGTCTCAAACGCAGGATGAGACGTGGGGTCTAGGGCAGAAGACCCCCGGACCGAGCTCATGGGGGAAGCGGGCGGAGCACCGACGTTGACGGCAGTGGAAGAGGAGCCGACGCCCTCGGAGGAGCTATGATCAGATGCGGAAGCCATAGAGGGTTTATGTGGTGATTCTCGCTCAGAAATATTTCAAAGACGTGAGAACCTTGCTGAAGAGATGGCAAGTACGGGATATATATTCGAGAACCCGACGGCTGGGATCTGTCGTCTCAAGCAATCGAATGGCACAGGTGTCCTGCGACGCCTCGAGCTCCACGCTAATAAAGGTCGTTCCCCTCGGGACCCCAAACGGACCGATCGGATTGAGCCCAAGAGGCGAGGCGTCCCATCGCTTCGCCATTAATGAGCATTAAAAAGAAGCCTTAGCTGGCAAGCATTTGGGCCCGCAAGCAGACACGCGGCGCGAATTTTGCCCGCATTCCAGATCCTCGACTAGAGGACAGATTCGCCGATGCTTGAGTTTAATTACAGTACGAACTCGCCATCGGTCGAGTTTAACTGTCGAGACAAATTCCCATCTCACGAATTTCGCTTGCTGCTAAAATTCCCCAGAGGCCAAGTAGGTCCTCAATGCAAACTCGCCTCCCTACGAGTTTCGCTAATAACCTAAACTCACCAGCAGTCGGGTTTGGTCTGCAACACGAGATCAGCATCGCACGGGTCTCTCCTGTAGTCTGAATTCGCCAACGGTCGAATTCAACCTTCCGGTAAATTCGCCGTCGAATGGGCCTCACTTGCGGTAGGAACTCACTAGCATTTTAAAGGATGGCTTGCAGCATAATCATTCGAGTCTTCATCCACGACGTGAGCTCACCTACACTCGAGTTGGACTAAACGAACTCGCCAGCGGTTTAGCATAGCCTTCCACGCAAACTCGTCGACACCCGAGCCTGTCGGCGGCATGAACCTACCTGTACTCGAGTTGAACCTTCGAAGCAAGCTCGTCACCACCTAAGGGGTTACGCCTGAAATCGCTGTTGGCCATACCAGAGAAACATTGAATGGTGACATATTAAAAGGAAGCGTGACAAGAAAACACGAACTTCATCAGATGCTTCTAGACAGTACATTTGAACAAAGTTATGATTTTACAACTAAGAAAGTCATAATATTACGTTTAAGAAGCAAAACATGCACCCAGTATTTTTAAGACAGTACATTTGAACAAAGTTATGACTCCACAATCAAACGGGTCATAACACAATGTCAAAAGCAAATAAAACAAAATGTCTTAACACAGCCCCCGGCAAGAGGACCTAGTCCGACAGGCTAAAGGACACGAGCTCTGCCTTAACTTCGGCCACCTTTCTTGTGTGGCTCTCCCTAGCCTTGTCCTCAGCCTCCTTCCAAGCTGGATCTGGCGGCGGCATCTTCCTGGCACAAAACTTCAAGGCTCCGAGCCTCCGCCTCGGCGGTCTTGCCAACCTTAATGCTCTCGGACTGGAATTCCTTCAGAGACGCCTCCGCCTGCTCCAGCTCTGCTTTTAAATGGAATACAGTGGAGGTGAGTTCGCTCACGCACTTTTCCAGGTGACGCCGTTGACTCACCCATAAGGCGACGGTGGATTCCAGATCCGTTATCTCCCTAGAGTGGACCTCCTGCTCCCAGGACTCACGACGACGAATTTGGGACAGAAAGGACTCCACATCGACTTCTGACCCTTCCTGCGTCAAGATTTCCAGCCTCATCAGGCGTGATTCCAAAAGGCGAAGCTTCTGCATGCAACGTGTGGCAAGCCGGTTTTCGTCCAGTCGCCTAAAGTCGGCCACGCGGTCCAGAAGAGACTGTCTGAAGCCATTGTAGTTTCCCATGCCGAGGCTGACAAGGGAAATCACCTGCTTCGCAGCGTTCTTGAACTCTTCGATGTGAGCCGGCAAGGACAATGAGCCTGAAGAAACAG
Source organism: Asparagus kiusianus (assembly GCA_022839385.1). Classification (NCBI taxonomy): domain Eukaryota; kingdom Viridiplantae; phylum Streptophyta; class Magnoliopsida; order Asparagales; family Asparagaceae; genus Asparagus; species Asparagus kiusianus. The sequence continues at coordinate 850,024 of BQKN01001067.1, read as the reverse complement.
GCTCTTGACTCGGCGCAAGTGTTGCGATGGGCAGAACCTCGAGACAGGGTTCAGTTCCAGTCGGAGCGGTGGGGCTTGAGGCAGGAGAAGCTGCGGGGCTCTCGGATTCATCATCAGAGATCAAAATGGGCTCAGCCTCGTGTTCTTTGGAAGGCAACGTACCATCATGGGCCGTGAATCGCAACGATGACACAAAAAGGGGTCAGACGAGAAACACCTACCCATGCCTGAATGGAGGTTGAAGTAAAGACATACCTTCAGCAGCGGCAACTTTTGTAGCACCCGAAGAAGACGCCTCCTTCCTCTTCTTCGAAGTGACCCTCTTCACTTTTGGCGCCATCTGGAGGACACAAGAGAAATTTGGACTTCCCCTGAAGAAGACGACAAGAAAACTACGATCTTTCTTGACAAAGGGGAGGGGTACTAAATACCCTGACCCTAAGCAGTTATTCGCGGCTCGATTAGACCCTTCAGGCCCAAACAGTTGAGGGGAAGGCCGAACAATCCGGACCCTATGTGAACGGCCAGGATTCGGCAGTTCCTGGGCATGATCTCCAACCAACGGCTCGAATCGGGCGTTGAGGACGAAGGGACCCATCGCACCGCATTTAATGCGAAGCGACGTGCCCACGTCTCCATAACCGACGTGCACGTGGGTTAACACACGACCCACTAAAAGCGGAGTTCGCCCGTAACCGAAGTCGTTGTTAGTATAACCCCCGCAAATTCGCCTTTGAGTAAAATCCGCCTGTAGGCGAGACGAGCCTGTAACTAAAATCCGCCGATAAGAGTCTCTTGCGGCCAAACACCAACCAGCGCATGTTAAATATATATATATATATATATATAGAGTATGCGCACAAGTAATAATCGCCAGAAACAAAAGGATAATTTCATTCATAAAAAGGAAATCCTATTACAACGGGGAATCAAGGGCAAACTACAGAACTATCAATCGCCATTCCGCCTCACGAATCTCTCCGGCATAGTGAAGCTCGAATTTCCTCAAGATCTCCCGACGAAGATCTTCCTCGGTACGCGAGACTAAGTCCTGGACGGTATCCTTGACCTCCTTAAGGGCTCGATCCTTCTCCTCGACGGACTCGACGACCAATTGCCGACGAGACTCGATATCCTCCAACTCCTTTGCCACTTGCTCATAAGCCTTCTCTTGAATGGCCAAGGAAGCCTGTGCGTTAGGTATAACTTGCTTTAGTTTCTCTATCTCGGAGGATAGGCGAGAGAGGTGGTTATCGGTCGTCTGTTGCTCATGGGCCACTCGTGCATCCTCGGCCTTGGCTTGCTCCAACTCCGCGGACAACCTTGTCTCCAGTGACATAGGTTTCCCCTTGTTGGCCTGCATAGGCCGACACTTCCTCCTCGCTCGTCATCATCCGCCTCTGATTCACCTGAATGAGCCGCCCAAAAGGGGGGATCTTCCTTGCCGGCAACTGCATGGAAGGGGCCGCCTGCAAGTGTAAGGGGAGCATTAACAAAAAAAACCCTGGAACGGAAAGATCAACAACGCTAAAACCTACGCTTACCTGGACCCCCGAGTTCGACTTTGTCTCCACTCCCCTCCTCTTCGTCAGAAGGAATGGAGATCACTCTCTCGACTGCATCTACACAGATTCAATATAAACAATCAGAGGGTGCAGACCCGACGTCGTACATGAGGATACCACACTAAAAGGTTACCTCCTGGTGCGGACATAGGAGTCGTCGAAGCCCCCGCCGGTGGCCTCACATCAGGCTGCGGAGGGGCGTCCTTCGGGATCACCGGGACCACCTCTGACACGATAGGGGGAGTAATCTCGACCGTCCCTTCACGACGGGCCTTCTTGGCCACTTCTGCTCCGGAGCCTTCGTTCGCCGCCGTCCGCTGCAGTTTAGAGAGCAGCGAACTGCTCTGAGACAGAAGGGGCATCCCCATCCATCCGACAATCGTGCTCCGGGCTTGTTCCAGACGCTCACTCGCCCGGGTTAACTCGACAGGCTCCCTCCGTTTGCCAGAAGGGTCTTCGACAGGATCCTTTAAGAACCACTCCTTGGCAGTCTGACGTCCCCTTCACCTCGAAGCGTAAGAAGCCCCCCTCGGGCGACGCCCGTGCTCCGCCAGACACGAGCTCTGGAACCAGAAGCCATCGGGATTAGCGCTAGCACCCCGGTACCACCGGCAGTACAGGAGTGTATGGTGTAGGTCACGATCCTTCGCGGGTATTTCAAAACGAGCATGGGTACCACCAGCATGAGTCCAAAACCATCAACGAGCTCCATCCACTAGCCCCCCTTCGAAGTGCAGACGAGGATTAGCATTGCCCACGTACAATTGGTCGTACCCGAACTGGCAGGCAAACCTATAAGGGACATACGGCTCGAGATAGCACATAGAACCCGTTCGTAGGACATGATACCCCGGCCGGATGTTCACCAACCATCGAAAAGCACAGCAGGAGAGAACTGTGTGATAGTCCGCCGTTAACACATCCCTAAGAGATTCCCCATATCCTCCCCTACTAAAGTAAGGGAAGAAACAGCGAAAGTTATAATGCCCAAAATGAGAGAGCATCTTCCGTGCATCGAGGATGTCCTTACATTTCCAAGAGCACCTCTCCAGGCGCTAAACGAATGGGACAAACTTGTCTCCTTGAAGAGTCGCTGGGGCACTCATCAAGCACTCGCAATGGTATACGAACCACTCCATCAAATAAGTGTACGACAGCCCTACCCTAGGGTTGGGGGTCCTGATAACCTCTCCTTCCCCCTCATCGATAGTCGATACGCGACAAAATTGGGTCGTCAGGGTGCAGAGTCCCCGATGGATACACGCTACCATCGCCGACACCAAGGAGTAGGATTTCCTATGGGCTAAGCAAACCACGGGATACACTACCTCCACAGGAAGCGCCTCAAAAGAATGAGTAGGGATCACACACCTCTTCAGCCATAACATGAGGTATCCCGCAAACAAAGAAATAGGGGGCTGGGCCTGGTGATGAAACGAGTGGAAGACCATTCCGGATTTGAACCCGCCCTCGTCACGTTCGAGAACTATGGTGGCTTCCCCTTCGGCCATCCTCTTTTCCTCTTCAGCCTGGTCACATTTGCTTAGCGGCAGAGCAGGCCTTCCTTTGACATCATTCTCAGGGAATAAATTGTTGGCCTTCTTGTTTTGATGATGTTTAACAAACAATTTACTACTAATGTTGTTTGTCTAGTATTTGTACATTCCTATGTTTTGTAGACAAACAACGTTGTTGGAGGATGGATGGAATTGCACTTCAACGATGAAATCCAATGGAGGTTGGTGGAATGTCGGTGAAGCAACGTGCAATTCAAGTTAAAGATCAAGTTCAAGCTTCATCCGCAATGTGTACCAAGTCAAGCTTAATTGAAGATCAAGATCTAGCTTTGGTAACATTAGTTTAGGTTTTATATTATGTGTGTTAGTACTTTAAGCTCAATCATATACACACATACACGTTTTGGTTTTTGTATATATATAGTTATATATATATACATATATGTTATTGGTTTAATAATTTTCGAGTTTATATATGAAACAAATGAATAGAATTGGAAAATACTATTTTGTTTCATGTTTACATGCCTATATATGATTTCATGTTTAACAAGATTATATTTAACGAAATCATATTTAGTGTTTTGTATATATTGCATAGAATATGCAATTTCATGAAAATATTGTATTTCTAGGTTATAGACTTCATAACAACGTGTTATATCTCTTATCAAGTCTATACAATCATTTTGTAAAAGCTTCAAAAGTTGGTTTACATCAAATGTCAAAAACATATATTTAGTTTTCATGTTTTTGAACTAGTTTGCAAAATGATGATTTTTCA
>BQKN01001067.1:750250-821262 GCA_022839385.1 Asparagus kiusianus | reverse complement strand
TATATCAATTTGAGAAGGAGTGATATTGATCCAATTATTGTAAATTCTGTCTCAACTTCAAAAAAGAGGAAAAAGACTCAAGCAGAGAATTAGAACGCTTTAATTAAAGAATAGAACACAAATGATATTGTGTTATTGAGATAAATTTTAAGTTGTATCTTACTATAACTATTCTTTTTTTAGACATATGATGTTCTTCTCTTCATATTTTGGATGTGGCTTTGACATTGCAGCAAGTGCTTCTACATTAGTATATTATGTATTTATTATTATGCTTGTCTTTGGGGATTTTTTTTATTCATTTCTCTTTTGACATTTGTTTTATACATAGTGTATGATACTTAAATTTCTATTCATAGCAGAAAAATGAAAACTCAAGAAGTCACTTCCAAAAGCAAAATGGCACAATTTCTAGCACCCAGGTCATTAATTAGGAAGCGACTTCAAGCACTTGCAGAAAATTCATTAAGAAGGGAACAACTCCGTACTTGTCATGACAAGAACTTGAATATTCAAAATCCAATACAAGATCAAAATATGGGTACAAATTTTAGTGCTGATTCAGAAAACTTTGAAGAGGAGAATTTTGCATAAAATCGCAGGAGAAGTGCAAATACTAACAATGAAGAGAATGATGATTCTGCAGGTTGATGAGACTTAAAATTTATTATTATTTCTTTTTTATCTTTCAATTTATTTATTTTTTTTGATTGGATTAATAATTCCCCCATTTTTTGCAGAATCAAATAATCATCGAGTGCAAAGTGATGATGTAATACTAAATGAATCTCGACAAGAAGGTATATTCTTTATTAAATATAAGAAGTAATATTTTTATCAATTTCTTTTTACCTATATCTTGTTTCTAACATATGATATGATGTATGCAGCTGATAATTCTCATAAGAAGAAAAATCCACCTCGTGGTAACAATAAGTGTCTAAAGTTGAATAATTTGTCACATGGGGAGAAAAAGATCATTACTTTTTATCAGAATAGGGCTATTGAGCCAGAATTTTCACGATATCTTAGAATTATTATTTGTGATAGAAATATTTGCCCAGTAGCTGTTGAGAATTGGGCCAAAATATCACAACAAAATAAAGATCATATGTGGGCATCCATTAAGGTACATTGAAAATTAATTTTTTACAATTGGTTTTTAATTCTTATAAATTAAATTTTGATTCAAATTTGATATAGGATAAATTTGATGCTGAGGACATGGAGCAAAAGAGAGAGTTAGTAATGAGACACTTGCACGATTTATGGAATAAGTAGCGTGGTGACATGCACAGGAAATATATGAAAGAAAATTCATTGCAAGTTGCACTTAGAAATAAACCTACAGAAGTGAGTGTTGATGACTGTGATTGGCTAGTTAAGGAACATTATTTTTCTTCAAAATTTCAGGTATTAATCTCCTAATTTTATTAATTTTGTTCTATGTATATTGTTGGATTATTGAAATTATCTTTTAATCTTGATGTATAGAAAGCAAGCCAACAAAATATACTTAACAGAAGCAAAAGAAAGTTGCTCCACCACATGGGCAGCAAACCCTTTAGACAAATTGCGTGGGAATTGGTAACTAATTTCTTATTTATTTAAAACTACTTTGTTTTTTAGTTTGATATTGTACTCATTTTTATTTAATATTTGAATAAGGGTGGCAAGTCAGGAAATCCACCTGATGTGGCACAAATGTTTCGTGAAACTCGAAAGAAAGCTAATGAAACACTAGATATTAGGGATCAAGATAAGTATGTAAGTAGAATATGTGTTTAAGTTTGATAATTATGTATTATATAGTGCTAACATATGGATTTAATTTTTATAGGATGAAATTGTTCAAGTCAAACAAGCAAACCCTTCACTTTCTGACATTGAGATAGTTGAGAAAATCTGGCGGAAGCAATCTCATGGTCACATCACTGTATTTGGTGGCCGGACTACTTTAAAAGATTTGAGAGGACCGCTCCCTAGTCGATCTGATCTGGAAGCACGGGTTATAAAAGAAAAGAGAAAGAACCAGATGCTTCAACAACGCTTAGATGAGCAGGAGCAACAATAACAAAGGATGTCTGAGTTGGAGCCATAAGTGAAAGCTATGCAAGAACTTTTTTTTAGGCAATCACCTTCGTTGACTCCTCAAACTCGAGAACGTGTGTAGGACTAGGCAATTATTTTTTGTAAAATTTCTTATATACTTTTATGATTAACTACTTGCACTAAAAAATATGATTTTTCACTTAATAAGATAATATTTGCTTAATTGATATTTCTTAATTATGTGATTTTTTTTAAAAATTTTTAGGCTATCCATGCAAGATTAGGAGGGAGTAGCTCGAGTCTTCTTTTGACGAAGATTAGAGGTGTCAGAGATGTGTCTTCCCCAAAGTTTTATTTTAATTTGTTTTAGATAGTTTCATGTATTTTTCTTTGGAACAATTAGGATATTAACTCTTATTATTAGTATTTAATATTTAAGGATGATGGAATTTTATTTATTGATGTTATTAATGAATGGAATTTTTATTTTACCTCTTATTCATTATTGGGTATTTTTAATATGTTTTTGTTGTGAATCTTAGTGTCTGGTTGAGAATAATATGATAGTTGCCTATGAATGGAAAATTTATTATTAATGTATATTAGAAATTTGTAGTCTACAATGACGGTTTTATAAACCGTATTTTGTTCATCAACGAAGGGAAAGCACCGTCGTTAATGTGTTACTAATTACCCATTATGTGGACTTTTATGACGGTATCCAACCGTCATTAATTAGTCTTCAACGACGGGAAAATATCCCCGTAACTAATGGTAACGACGGGAAAATATCCCGTCACTGATGGTAACGACGGAAAATATCCCGTCACTGATGGTAACGATAGGAAAATATCCCCATTACTGATGGTAACGACGGTGATAATTACCATCATAAATATTAATGACGGTAATATGTTCCGTCATTATAGACTCTATAACGGCGGGTAGTATATCCCTTCGTGACCCTTTAGCGAAGAGGGCTTCAACGACGGGTGACGAAGGGATTTTTCCCCATCGTTAGCATACAATAACAAAGGTTTTCAGCTCTTTAACGAAGGAAAATCCCTTCGTTAAAGATGTAATTTCTTGTAGTGGAGAGTGAATCCTTTTATATGAAATGTGATCTAGCTACGGCTTTAGAAGAATTGAACATTGAATTTAAAAGAATGTCAAAGGAATTTTCCTCTTTTAAAAAGTTGCATGCTTCTTGTGATGTTAAACTAGAACAACTACAAACCTCTCTTGCACTAAAAGATGAATTGCTAGGAGATCTCGATTTTGAGAATAAGCAATTAAGATGCGAAATTGAAAGACTAGAAATTAAGAGTGGTAGGATTAGACCCACTCATGCTTATGTTAATTATCATCATCATGGTAGAAATAGATTTCATAAATATCATGCTCAAACACACAAGAGAAATTTTGTGTGCACATATTGTATGAAACATGGACACATTTCTATTCATTGTAGGATCAAGGATAATCATGAATCTTATGGCATGACATGGATACCCAAAGGTACCAAGCTTACTAACCACCAATGACCCAAGATTTGGGTACCTAAAATTATTACACCTTCATCTCTTGTAGGGAACATCACGACAACGACGTAGAGAGATATGGTATCTTGATAGTGGTTGCTCACATCATATGACGGGCAACAAATAACTATTTGCTACCCTATCAAGGATTGAAGGAGGTAGCGTCTCCTTCGGTGGTGGTAAGAAAGGTAAAATCATCGGTATTGGGTGTATTGGTAAGACACCCTCTCCTGTCATAGAAGATGTTTATTTGGTTAATGGCTTGAATCATAATCTTCTTAGCATTAGCCAATTGAGTGACAAAGGTTTTGATATTTCCTTTAAACCGAACAAATGTATTATTTGTATGAATGGAAAAATTATTTTTGTTGCTAATCGAAAATCTAATGTGTACATTTTTGAGACAAATGAATTAGTGAATCAAGATGTGAAGTGCCTTGCGGCAATTGATGTAAACCCTTGGATTTGGCATAAGAGGCTTGGACATGCAAACATGGAATTGATATCCAAATTGTCCAAGAAGAATCTTGTTAAAGGGTTACCAAATTTGCATTTCATCAAAGATACCATATGCGAAGATTGTGCTAAAGGTAAACAAACTAAGTCTACCTTCAAACCTATCAATGAGGTATCAACTTCTAAACCCTTGTAATTACTTCATCTAGATTTGTTTGGTCCTATGCGTGTTACCTCTCTTGGAGGCTGTTCGCGGGAAAAATCGTTGCTTTCTTCATCGATTCCATTGCACTCTCAATAATAGTTTATCGATTACAAAGATCCGGTTACAACGAAATCAAATAAAAAAAGAAATAAAAATTATAACTTTTTCTCCTTATTTGTCGAACAAATCACGAGCTCCTGTTTTGCGGTCACTCGCTTGCGTGGGTTGTGTGCCTGTGCCGGGGTTTATCCGTGGACCACCACGCGATCTAGATCCGGTCGGATCTACGCAGTACGACGGGTATTATTTCACGAAGGAAATAATAGCCGGGGGGGATTAGTTCACCAAGAAAATAATCGCCTGATTCTCGGGATCAAAGACCAAGCTTTGATCCGGAGGATGACCGCGTAGATCTGAGATCCGGTCCCTCTCGAACTCTTGCCTTATTTGGTTTAGTCCAAGTCTTCGAGGCTCCGATGATTCGAGTTTGAGTTCTCAATTCGGCAGAGTTTTCTCTCAAGAGTCCAAAAGTCCTTTCAAATGAGCCACACATCTCCTATTTATAGGATTTGAAAGCGGATCTGGGCCTAGATCTGGACCCAGATCTGAGTGTGGCTCGGCCACCGAGGCACCCATGGGTGGCTCAGCCATGGCCGAGCCACCATGAGGTGGTTCGACGGCCGAGCCACCCATTTTAGGGTGGCTCGGCCACCGAGCCACCTTTGGGTGACTCGGTTTTGGCCGGGTCTCTCTTGGTGTTGGTTTTTCCGCCGTTGCATCCGTTTTCCGGTTTTATGGTTGATTTATCCGGACTTGATTCGTTGACCTGATTTGGCAGTAAATCCGGATCCTGATTTGGCAGTAAATCCACTTTTGAGCTCGAATCCAAAACTGATCTTGATTCGATCTTTATTCGTCAGCTTGCGTATGGTTCATTAACCTCGTCGCTTCGTTAACCCGCTTCATCGCGTCTCACTTAGCTTCGAACACACTTGGATATATCGTCCGATGGTTCGTTGATTTGTCGAATCACCATACCGAGCTGTGTTAAGGGACTTATAGGCAGTTTTATACGCCTACAGATACCCCCTCCAAAGTTTTCCAGCCTCGTTCTTTTATAGAAGTGTCTGGAATACTTTGGATATGATTATCCCAACCTTCAATCGGTGTAACGAGACCTTGGAATGGCTTCTGTTCTTGATTCTTTCAATCTTCCAGGCTATTCGGTGCTTTGTCGAATGCTTGGAAGGGTTCCGGTACTGCATTTATTATCTGACCGTTGTCGGAATTTTGAACTTGAAGTTAATTCCTGATTTTCTGATTCCTTAGCTCGTGTTGGTTGTTTCAACATAGAACTGATCATCGATTGGAATTTACAACGCGTTGTCCGGCGTTTGAGCTTCATTGTAACGCGTCGTCCGGCGTTTGACACAGTTTATACTCGTATGTTTATTGTAGTCTACACAGTTTAAGCTCTTAAGGAGTTGGAGCTGGGAGGTCTAGTTTATACTCATACACTCCTGGGAGTTATGTTGAGTTATCCTTAAGAATATATAAAAAAGATATTCTCCAAAAACTTCTCAACAAAAAATAGGGAATAGTTTATACTCGTATACCTCATTGGAGTAATTTTTAGGTTCGAATGATCTGAACCGGCTTGATAATGACCCAAAAAAGGCAGTAATTAGGCTCAAAAATCCTTCCAACCCCTCCAAATATATGAGAGAGGGGTGAATAAATGAGGGACTGAACCGTAGGTTGACCTGAAGTCGTTTCGATGCTCGATTCAGCTTCAATTTGAATTCTGGTTCAAATCTGGTTCAAACTGGTTCAAAACTGGCTCAAACTGGTTCAATCTGGTTCAACCTGGTTCAAGACTGGTTCAAGACTGGTTCAGGACTGGCTCAGTCTGGTTTAGCTTGGTCTGGTCTGGTTCAGACTGGTTTGGTCTGTTTCAGCCTCATTTGAACTGATTTGGTCTGATCTGGTTTGGTTCAGTCAGTTCTGGTCCGGTTCAAGCTGAAATTTTACTCTGCAGATCACCATGTCGCATATGAGAGGCTAGTCCCCGCTGCGTCAGCTGATAGCGTGCTTCCCTCGTATGCTGGTGAACTCTTTTTGGCGTATTTGTAGTTATTCCTTTATCCCCTTTTTGTTCTCCTTGGTGAGACAATCGGGAAGAGCCTTGATTCTCCTTGGTGAGGATCGACGCTTTAAAGATGGGTTTTGCTTGGTCAAAACCATATCTCAAAATTAATAAATGGGGCGTTTTGACGTTGCATTGTGCCTTATAAGGTAGGGATATGTTTTTTTTTTGCTATATCCTACTTTATAAGTGCATAATGTGGCCAAATCGTCTCGCCCTTTATAAGGCAGTGACTCTATCTTACCCATTTGTAAGATGAGTTCAACTTCCTTTTATAATTAAGACTAACACACATTTAATTGCTTGTTTTCAGTGGAATATCCTTCTGGAGCGTTCCCCTCTCATGCAGTGAACGGGCGTCGTGACGAGTATTATTCGACGTCCGACGATTTTTCACCTATTCCGCTCACCTTTTAGTTTGCTCCGGGCACGTCGACGGAGGTTGCCCAGGTGGTGAAGGAAGGTGGACATCGAGCCCTTCGATAGTTGATCACGGATGCGCCTTTCGTGAAGGATGCCAGCTCTGTTCAGTCTCTCAGGAAGACTGACTTTTTATTTGGCAACTCCATCAGAGATCCTGATGCAGTGTTCATTGACGCCGAGCAGTGGCTTCATAAAAATAGCGTTGGTTTCCTATATTTGTCGAAGATTCCTCGACACCACTCGTTGACTGAGCTCAGGCGTCAAGCTGTTACACGAGAGATGTCGTGGCGCTTGACAGAGGAGTATGAAAGTGTTCACTGTGGATATATCACCCATCAGGCAGCTCCAGGTTCGAGCAGGAGCCATATCGTTGGATTGCATCCTGGAGTATTAGGGCTGGATGCACCGCCCCATAATGAATTTCTTTCTTCTGCTTCTACTTTGAGGAATCGCCTCGCTGCCTTAGGACGGGAGATGCCTGTGACGCGCCACAGATTCTATGGCTGGGTCCATTCTTTGGACAAGTTCTGGTTGGTACGTATGACGAAGTATGTCCTAAGCCGATGGAGTGAGGAGTTGCACGCTTGTGGCCTGTATGCCGCCATTCGTTCCACAATGTATGGCTTACCTATCAGCGCGAAGCATTTCTTTGCTTTGTGCGAGCTCTATAACCCAGACTCGAACACCTTTCTGACTAAGCACGGAGAGTTGGGCTTGGCTCTTCATGAGATGCACAAGATTTCTGGTCTGCCTATGGGTCAGATGTTATATCAGGAATACTTTCCCTCCAATCATGAATTGAGTCGGCTGAAGGATTGCATGCCCGACCGCTACGAGACTTTATGGGATCTCACATGTCACTACCACATAGCTTTGGCGCAGTCTGAGCCTTTAGCGAAGAGGACTAAGTCACATGTGAGTCTGAAGCAGTTTGCATGCTATTTGTTCAGGAATCTAGAGAGTCATTCTGGCGAGGCTATTTGCGAACGGACAACACTTACTCCTTCAGAGGTTAATGGTCTGTTGAAGAAGATTGACGCTCACTCTTATACCATTAGCAATCCCGAGGGTGGTTTTCCAGCAGGGACCAAGTTTAAATCGTTCTTGTGGCATGCAACCGCATCGATTCAACCGATGACCCTTCTCGCTAGTTATCTCGCCATCTGGTTGAAGAAATGCGTGGTCCCGTATCAGTCTGGTGACATCATGCCATTGGAAGTGCTCTACCCAGCGGTTCAGCTTGCCTATAAGAAGGAACTTTTGCTTCTTCCGGTGATGGTAGCTAATATTCATCGAGGGCTTCGATAGATTTCTAGTACTTTCACACAGAAAGAAGATGAACCGTCGGCTAAGATTCCTCTTTCTAAGGTGGAGCTCCCATACACTTATTTGATGGCTTGGTTCGTTCTTCATCATCCTGATATGATGTCGGTACCTAGCACCGCAGACCACTCTGTTCCCCTATTACAGTTGCTTGAGCACGGCAGGTGGGAGGGCCGAGGATTCCCTAATATCAGAAAGCAGCTACAGGTTCACAAGTGTTGGGCATTTTCCACTTGCTTCCCGCAGTTCTTCGGCCGATATGGCGAGTGTCTGACTGATGAGGAGAGGCCGAGGGAGTACCGAACTCATTTAGATGTCGGCTGCTTTAACTGGCTAATGAACATTAGGCCAGGTTATTTGACCTTCCGGGTGAGGGATCAGTGTTTCATCGAGCCATATCTTCCCTGCCGATTCGCCCGCCAGTTTGGTTATGATCAGCTTTATGTGGAGAATCCACGTCAGCAGCCTCGGACCCATGGCGGTTTGGTGGACGGTCTCCGAGCATGGTTGTGGACCGTGACGGGTTGCACTGGTGCTAAGTTTAGTCTCCCGAGTGCTGAGCGGCAGTTGAATCTCACCTTCTTAAGCTGCAGGTGGTTGTTAGCAGCTAATAAAACTGTCCCCGTGAAGCCGATTGCAGAGCTAGTGGTTGAGGAAGCTTCTCAGGCTGATTCTCGTGGGATTTGGGAAAATGCTCGGTCGCAGAGGGCACGGAGCAAGACTCATCGGATCGACGAAGAGGGAACAAAAACTTTCAATTCTGCTGAAGAGACCTCAGGCGAAGATCCTGAAGATTACGAGGGAGACTTTGAGCGAGGTTAGTCACCCATCTCTTCTCTCTATCCTCAAGAATTATTAGTTTTAACAACTGTTTGACGTTTCAGGGACAGTGGCTGATGAAGAAGAAGAATTCCGTCCTTTTACTCAAGCGAGACCTCCGATTGTTGTCCCAGCTGCTAGGCGGAAAAGACTAGCCCACAAGCCGCGTGCAGATCCACGAGCACCTGAGGTGGATTTGGCTGGTGATGATTCGGCTAGCGACGGAGGTAACATCTACCCTATAGACCTTCTTCTTGATCATTCAGAACTTTGAGCTCATGTTTTTCCCTCTTTATATAGGCCGGCGTGAGGAAGGCGAGATAAGTCCTGGTTCTACCCCTCACGACTTTGCATTTTCTGGTGAGCCTGACTCACCACATCAGGTAAAAAAGCCTGCAGAAGTTGCCGACGTCGGGGAGACTATCAATGTAGGACCCGATTCACTGAATCTAGGTAAATCTACTATTGACAATATATTCTTTAGATGAATGATTCAGAATTCATGCCTCCCTTAATTGTCTCTATGCTTCTCGCCTTTTAGATAAATTGCAGGGGGCAACCGCGGACCTTGGGGGTAAAGAGGCTAACACGTCTGTAAGAGGTAACTCATTTCCCTTGGTTGTAGTCTCTTTACTTTTCTCTCGCATTTATATTTCCTTGTATCAGATTTTTCGACAGATGATTTTGATGAGGAGGGTTTGCTTGTGGACACTCCCATGCTCCACTTCATGTATAGCTCTCCTCAGATTGATGACCAAATGCCTGAATACATGTTTCCTGAGTCTACATTCCCCAAGAATTCCGAGGATGGTACTTTTGAAGGTACATGCCTTTTCTGAGGTTAATTATAGGACTAGCCGTTTTGTGACTAATGCAACTATAATGTGATAAATCTGAAAACTCCATTTTATGTTTGACAGAGGCTTTTGTTGGGACTGATCCTGTTGAGCCAGCTGTAAGACCAACTATACCAGTTGATGCATCAACAGCAGTTACATCTCCACTACCCCCAGTGACTCAAGAGGGTATGAATTAAGCAACTGAGAATGTTATTTATTTACTCCTCAAGGCCTTTTTGACGGATTTCTCCTTCTTTGCGTAGGGCCTTCTTCTCGGCTTCATGTCCTTGTGAAGGAGTTGTTATCAGACAACGATCCTGAGAAGATCGTCCTGTGCATAGAAGTTCGCTCCTTCTTCTCCTTCGTGAACACTATGATCGGCAAGCTCTTCTACGGCGGACTCTTCCTTCGCCAATTCAAGCCTTTCCTTGATCCCAGAATCAATTCGATAAGGGAAGCAGGATATCCAGATCTGGCGAAGGCTATAGTTGATGACCTTGATTGCCTAGAGCATGAGCTTCAGATATTTCGTAAGCTCCGAGATGCAGGTGCCTCTTCATTTATTACTGCCGAGTTGGATACTCACTTACAGACATGGCGTGAAACTCGAGTCCTTGCTGAGTTCGAGCTTCAGGTGCAGCGGGATCGGGTAGATGAGTTGAGACCAACCTTGCTGCTAGATCATCTTCACTTGCCGAGCTTGACATTTCTATTACCTCTTGCGAGACCGAGATAGAACAGCTCAGAAGAGAACTTCGTGAGAAAGAGGAGACCTTGAGTATTCTTCGGATGACGAAGGTACAGGATCAGCAGGCCCACATGGCTTTATCTGAGGAATTAAAGCCCTTGAAGCAGAAGCTGGTCGAGACGGAGGAGGTTGCTGTGAAGACTCGAACCACCACTGAAGAATCCCTCAGAGCTGAATTGGAGGATGAGCTTAGGCAGGCTTATGATGAGAAGCTGTCTAAAACTAGTCAGCAGATTTTTAGCCATGGGCTTGATGTATGATTCCTTTTGTTGGATGTCTTGACTTTTGATCCTCTTAGCGAACACGGTTTTTATTATGATTCCTCATTCTGTTTGAAATGATTGACCATAATACTCATAGGATTTTTGGCAAACCCTCAGCCATCAACGGATTTGACAAGCCTTTACCGACTACCGTTTGAGTCGGGCTAGCACGCGGATTGTCCAAATCCGTTCCGCATGTGACGTTGCGCTAAAGGAATGAACTCCCTTAGACTTTGTGCTATGATGTTGAATACATAGGCTTCACCATTTGTTACGGGAATATGCTACCCGGCGACGCGTGTTAGGCGTTGACTTTAGGATTTTTGGCTAACCCCCAGCCTTCAACGGATTTGATTAGCCTTTACCGACTACCGTTTGAGTCGGGCTAGCATGCGGATTGTCTAAATCCGTTCCGCATGTGACGTTGTGCTAACGGAATGAACTCCTTTAGACTCTTTGCTACGGCTTTGAATACGTTGACTTCGCCATTGTTACGGGAATAGGCTACCCGACAACGTGTATTAGACGTTGACTTATCCCTACTTAGGCTTTGGGATAAAGGTCCCCAGAATCAGGTTCTGGTATCTTTTCTACGGATAAAGACCAAACCGGCGACGCGTGTTAGGCGTCGGCATATCCTTTCTTAGGATTCAGGATGAAATTCCCCATGCGTGTAAGGCATGGATTCTGGTGTTATTAATAACAACCTGCCATAATGTTGAATATGTGGGCGGGTGTTCTTTTTAAACGGTTAAGAACTAACCGGCAGCGCGGGTTAGGCGCAGACTTATCCTTACTTAGGTTTTAGGATAAAATACCCCAGAATTGAACTCTGGTGTCTTCTTCTACGGAGAAAGACTAAACCGGCAGCGCGTGTTAGGCGCAGACTTATCCCTGCTTAGGATTCGGGATAAACTTCCTAGGATGAATCCTAAATTCTTAGAAAAGGATTGGTGTGGGAAGGAAGAATTTTATATTCTATTCCCCGAACAAGGAAGGAAGAATTTTATATTCTATTCCTTGATTCTGGAAAGGAAGAATTTTATATTCTATTTCCAGTGCAAGAAAGAAACTAGAAGTGGGATCTCCACTCCGAGAATCTGGAAGATCTAAATAAGCTTACCTTGTATAGGATCGGTTATCTAGATGGGTTTTTTCGTTTATCGAAATGAAATTTCAACTTTGGTTGTAACCATGAAGAGGTTTAACCAAAGAGAAAGAAGGGGAGTTCTTTCGTTTATCGAAAGGAGACTCTGAATTGAAAACAGGCCTCTTGTTCATGGAAAGAATCAAGAGGGGAATTTGTTGGTGGTTTAGACCAGAAAGATATTTTAGTGGACTCACTGTCAATTGAAATTGATCAGTAAGGGACTTTGGTGGTAGAAATGATTTTGGGTTATCCTCTAGAATGTTAAGTGTAATATCCTTCGAGGAACTTCCCGATAAATGGGTTATCCCGAATGTACTAAGGATAGTACTTTTTAAGGAACTTCCCATTTATTAGCATTAATTGCCTGACGTTCTCTAAAGAAATAAGGCGATATGCGCCGTTTGAGTAGACTGTGTCTATCACAAACGGTCCTTCCCATTTGGGTTCGAATTTACCCTTCTTCTTGGAATTGAGGATTATCGGTCGCCGAGCAGCGAGGACCAGATCTCCTTCCTTGAAGCTTCTTTGTCGGACTCTTTTGTTAAAAGCCCTAGATATTCTGGCTTGATAAAACTCGATGTGTTGTTGAGCTTCCAAGCGTTTTTCATCCAACATTTCGAGTTCTTTGAGACGTTTCTGATGTTGCTCTTCAGTCGTCATCTCAGTTGCGAGAGCGATCTGAAGAGATGGGATTTGAATCTGCAAAGGCAGCACAGCTTCACATCCATTTACTAACGAATATGGGGTAGCTCCTGTAGGTGTGCGTATGGTGGTACGATAAGCCCAGAGTGCTTCACTGAGTTTATCATCCCAGTCTCATTTATTAGTCTTCACGAGCTTTGACAGGATCTTAATGATCGTCTTGTTGAAAGCCTCAGCTAATCCATTCGCAGCGGAATAATAAGCCATTGATGAAACATCTTGAATCTTGAACTTGTCACAGAACCTGACGAAAGCGTTGCTTATGAACTGTGGACCATTGTCATGAATGATCCATCTTGGCACGCCGTGTCGGTATATGACATGATGCTTGATGAAATTGATGACGTTGTTCGTCTTCACTTCTTTAAGCGAAATTGCTTCAGCCCACTTTGAAAAGTAATCCGTGATTGTGAGAATAAATCGATCACCTTTGACTGAAGGGGGAAAAATAGGACCGACAATATCCATTCCCCATGTCTCGAACGACCAAGACGTGGTTGACGTATGTAAACGCTCCGGTGGTTGGTGCATATAATTTGCATGCACTTGACAGGCGTGACATCCTCGGGCGTATTCGATTGCGTCACGAACCATTATTGGCCAAAAATATCCCATTCTTCTGATGCGATCATACAGTTTGGGACCAGGCTTATGCGCACCGCATTCTCCTTCGTGTGCCTCCTTCAGAACTTCTTCTGCTTCTTCGTTCGAAAGGCATCGGAGTAACAAATCATCATACCCTCGACGGTATAATGTACGGGTCTCGGTATTATAGAAAAACCTTGGTGCTCTTCGGCGGATTGATTCCCTTTCTTTTACATCCTCTGGCAGAATACCATATTAGACGTAGTCAATGATGGGAAAACGCCAATCTCGGGACTCAGACCCGATTTGAGTTGAGTTCACCTCTTTGGCGTTTATGTTTCTGTCATCTTCCTCCTCGATATCCATATTGTACATGGGTATACAGAGTTGATGTGATCTTACTGTGACTAGCAATTCAGTTTTGGGCGGCTGCGCAAGTGATACTGCTAATACTGCCAGTGCATCCGCATAAGCGTTCTGGAGACGAGGGATGTATTCAATAAAGAATTCTTCAAAAGAATCTGCCATTTTGACGGCCTCCTGGTGGTATGGGATTAGGTCTTGGTTCCTGACTTCATATTCTCCACGAACTTGGTTGACTATCAATTGAGAATCCCTAAAAGCTTCGAGATATTCGACCCCCAGCTCCTTGGCGAAACTGAGTCCAATGAGAAGCGCGTTGTATTCGGCTACGTTATTGGAACATGGGTCTGTCAGAGAGTAAGCCCGAGGCATCACATGCTTCCCCGGGGAAACTAAGACAACTCCAACTCCGGCGGAGATCTTAGAACATCCAGGGCTTATTGCCACATTAGCTGCTCTCGAAGCACCATCGAAGTATAATTGCCATACTTGTTGATGCGACGTGGTGTTAACCTCGTGGGTTTCATCCGGCAAGTCATCATATACTTCTGCCATATCTATTGTCGGGCTTGTCGCCAAAAGATCACAAATCGCTTGTCCTTTGACCAACTTCTGCTGTTTGAAGTGCAAGTCATACTGGGACAAGAGAAGGGCCCACTTTGCTAACCGCTAATTCATCGAACCCGGTTGCGTCATAAATATCCGTACCGGATTAACGTTAGAGATAACGTAAATCGTCTGTCCAACCAAATAATGCCGCATCTTTTGTACTGCGAATACCAATGTGAGACATTCTTTCTCAATCATCGGATATCGGGACTCGGCGCCTACCAAAGTCTGACTTAGGTAATAAACTGCCTGTTCGTGACCATTATCATCGTCTTGTGCTAATAAAGCACTTATCGAATGGTTCATCGCCTTGATGTAAATCAAGAACGATTTACCTGATTTTGGTGCGACAAGAACAGGAGGGTTTGTTAGATATGTCTTGATATCTTCGAGTGCTTTTTCGCAGGTGTCGTCCCAAATAAATGACACACCTTTCTTATTTAGCTTAGAGAAAGGTTGGCACTTCCCAGAAAGATTTGAGATGAACCGCTGGATGTAAGCTAAACGCCCTTGCAATCCTCTGAGTTCTCTTAGATTTCTCGGGGGTTGCAATTCATGTATCGCCTTCACCTTGTCAGGATCGATATGTATACCTTTAGTGGTGACGATGAATCTGAGGAATTTTCCGCTAGACATTCCAAGGAAGGATTTAGTGGGATTCATCTTCAATTGATGACTCCGCATGAGATCGAACATCGTCTTCAAGTCCTTGATGTGATCTTCTTTGTTGCGGCTTTTTACAACCAAATCATCAACGTAGCACTCGACCATTTTCCTGAGGTGCTTTTGGAAAGTTTGATTAGCATCAACTGCATTAGCATGTGCCTTACCCTTCCCTTTTAGGACAAAGTTCTGTTTCGGAGGATTTGTCGCCGGTTGGCCTCTCTCCGCCTTCTTTCTTCTGAGGAATCGCTCAGCTTGTTCCCCTCAGACCTTCAGATCCTTCCACGTTTTGGACGGTGCTGTCCCCATTGCTTCCAACACATCCAATGAAAGATTGTTATGGCAGGTTTGGAGAATAAATTCCTCAGTGATCGGGTCCTGGTAATTCATCGCCTTGTTCCGGAACCTTTTGACGAAGGTGTCGACTAACTCCCCGTCTTTCTATTTCTCATCCAGCAATGACCCGATAGATATCTCGGTGTCATCGTCAAAGAAATTGGCGAGGAACTTAGTCTCCATATCGTCCCAGCTATTCACGCTACCTGGCTTGAGGCGGCGATACCAATCGAAGGCGGTTCCGCGAAGAGTGCCAACGAAGGACCGTACCATCAGAGGATCATTGCCGGAGATAACCCCCAGATGTGATTTGAAGTAAATCAAATGCTGGGTGGGTGAACCCTTCCCATCAAACGGCGTGAAGTTGATTAAATTGAACTTCGCCGGATATGGGATTGATTCCCATTCTCTTGGGTATGGACAAGGAATGCCCGTTTTCTTCACCTCTTGAGCAGAAATCAACGTATTGATCTTGTTCTCGAGGTTTTTGATCTTCAAACTTTCACTTGTGTTTTCATTAGCACGATTCTGAGGTGGAAGTGTGGCATTGCGACTAGCATCCTCATTACCACCCCCTGCATTGACGGGAGGATTATTGGCATTGTGAGCTTTATCCGTATCCGTGTGCTCATCTTCCTAAACAACCTAGTTACGGTGACTTGGTTCACCTTGCTGGTTCGTCAGTGCCTGGATTTGTTGCTCATGCATTTCTCTCATATTCTGCATGGCCATCTGCATTTCGAACCTGAAGCTCTCCTGTTGTTTGGCCATGGCTTCTTCGAGCATCTTGGCCACTTGTTCCGCGCTTATCATGAATGACTCGCGGGGTTATCCTTCGCTAGATACGGTATTGTCAGATGCAACTGCCGAGCCGGCATCTGATTCTTCATCTCCTGAAGGTATTCTTGTCCGAACCCTACCATATGTTGCACGAATGATAGCTCCAGACTGCAAACGAGTTACACGTCGGGGCACCTCTGGAATCACCTCGGGATTGTCCTGAGCCGATGTTCCCTTGCTGGTCATATTGGTGGTGACCCTTGGGAATTCCCCATCTTCGACCACCATTCTTCTTCGTCGGAAACGCCTATGCCTTGGTTTTGGCGTTTCAACAGTAAGTCTTTCAAAAACCGAAATCCTCTCGGGGACTGTCTTGGCGCAGTTGCACTCAGACAATACTGCCCGAATGAGTTTTGAACAAGGACATTGAGTTGTCAATTCTCGGGGACTCATTTTCCTTGTTTTACTCGTACCCCCAACACGATAGTTCAACTCATCGGTTTGCAAGTCAGAGTAACCTATCGTGTGTTGGCACGATTTCTCAGGTATAACGCCATCGTCATCGGACGACAACGTTTCCTTCTGAGGGTGAATTGCCTTCTTCGGGCCTTCAAGAGTCACACGTCTTGAAACACGCCTTTGTGGGCGTGAATTCTCAGCGGGCTCCTGGACTTTAATGCGCAAGGTGGTGCGCTTGGGTGCTATGCACTCCTTGTCATGTTGAGGGTGGCGGCGACTCCCAACATGTTGATTCGTTCGGGGCTTCTATAGTGGGCCCAAACGTTCTTGGACTGGAGCCTTGCTTCATTCCTCGGAAAGTGGACCGAGGCGCTCCAAGGCTGACTTCCTTCTTTAGGATGGTCCTGCGGGATCTCCCGGAGCAGTTGTGGAAATCATCGGTGATTTGGGTTGGTTCACCGGAGGTTGAACTTTTGAAGGCTGCAGTTGTTGCTCCTTGGTCTGAATTGCCGCTTCAGACTTCGGCCTCCAAACTTTACGGGTTGATGGCGGCTTCTTGGCCACTTCTTTCTGCAGCTTTCTACGGGCTTCTTCGACTTGAGCCCGTGCCTACGCTGATAGTGCGCGGCGCTTGCGAATGCGCTCCTCGAGCGTTGAACGATTCCGTTTGACACGGACACATTCGTTCGTTGGCGGCTTGGAGGAGCTACCATTCATTGATTGTTGAGGCTGTTTGCCTCTCTTCTTCTTCAGATCCGCGTTGTAGCGGATCCCGTCAACAGACTCCATGGCCTTTGCGAATTGTTTTGCAAGGTGTTGACGTTGCCTTTGGCGGGCTCTCTTAGAGAGAGTCACCACACCTTCAATGGCGGATTTGACCTGCTTGGAGGCCGGTGGAACTTCACACGATGCAACTTCGGCACCAACTGGGGTGAGTTCTGCGTTGGTATTCTCCATTTCCTCATACCAACAGACTTTCCTCTTGGAGGAGAACTTCTTGGACTTGCGGGGGGAGGTAGATCCGGACGAGGACGACAGGTACTCCTCGAACTTCTGCTGGTCGAACTCATACTCGACCTCCTCCACGACCGGGATTGAGATCCGCGGCTACGACGCTCCGATCTCGACAGCGAGATCGGCGGCTCCCACTGTGGTCGCCAGATTGTTCGCGAGAAAAATCGTTGCTTTCTTCATCGATTCCATTGCACTCTCAATAATAGTTTATCGATTACAAAGATCCGGTCTTTTTATAAGATCCGGTTACAACGAAATCAAATAAAAAAAGAAATAAAAATTATAACTTTTTCTCCTTGTTTGTCGAACAAATCACGAGCTCCTGTTTTGCGGTAACTCGCTTGCGTGGGTTGTTTGCCTGCGCCGAGGTTTATCCGTGGACCACCACGCGATCTAGATCCGGTCGGATCTACGCAGTACGACGGGTATTATTTTACGAAGGAAATAATAGCCGGGGGGGGATTAGTTCACTAAGGAAATAATCGCCCGATTCTCGGGATCAAAGACCAAGCTTTGATCCGGAGGATGACCGCGTAGATCTGAGATCCGGTCCCTCTCGAACTCTTGCCTTATTTGGCATTGACGATCGCTGGGGATCAGATCTGAAGGTTTAGTCCAAGTCTTCGAGGCTCCGATGATTCGAGGTTGAGTTCTCAATTCGGCAGAGTTTTCTCTCAAGAGTCCAAAAGTCCTTTCAAATGAGCCACACCTCTCCTATTTATAGGATTTGAAAGCAGATCTGGGCCCAGATCTGAGTGTGGCTCGGCCACCGAGGCACCCATGGGTGGCTCGGCCATGGCCGAGCCACCTTAGGGTGGCTCGGCCACCGAGCCACCTTTGGGTGACTCGGTTTTGGCCGGGTCTCTCTTGGTGTTGGTTTTTCCGCCGTTGCATCCGTTTTCCGGTTTTGTGGTTGATTTATCCGGACTTGATTCGTTGACCTGATTTGGTAGTAAATCCGGATCCTGATTTGGCAGTAAATCCACTTTTGAGCTCGAGTCCGAAACTAATTTTGATTCAATCTTGATTCGTCAGCTTGCGTATGGTTCATTAACCTCGTCGCTTCGTTAACCCGCTTCATCGCGTCTTACTTAGCTTCGAACACGCTTGGATATATCGTCCGATGGTTCGTTGATTTGTCGAATCACCATACCGAGCTGTGTTAAGGGACCTATAGGCAGTTTTATACGCCTACAGAGGCAAACACTATGTTTTTGTTATCATTGATGATTTCTCTCGTTTTACATAGACAATTTTTCTTACAAGCAAAGATGAATGTTTTGATGAATTCTTAAATCATGTTAAAAGAATTAAAAATGAAAGAGATTTGAAAGTTATTAAAATTAGAAGTGATCATGGTGGTGAGTTTCAAAATATTTCTTTTTATGATTTTTGTGCCCATCGTCGTATAACTCATGTGTTTTCCGCTCCTAGAATACCATAACAAAATGGTATTGTTGAATGGAAAAATCGAACCATACAAGAGATGGCACGTACTATGTTAAACTCTTTTGATTTGTCTAAATACTTTTGGGTGGAAGCCGTCAATACGGCTTGCCATGTTTTAAATCGTGTTTTGATTAGACCAAAGCTTAAGAAAACTCCATATGAACTATTTTATGGAAGAACTCCTTTCATTGGTTATTTTCGTATATTTGTTTGTAAATGTTTTATTTTAAATACAAAAGATCACCATGATAAATTTGATTCAAAAGTTGATGTTGGCATTTTCTTAGGTTATGCACCTCGAAGCAAGGCTTATAGGGTCTTCAACAAACAAACTCTTGTTGTTGAAGAATCTATAAACGTTACTTTCGATGAGACTAATATTGGTTCACAGGTTATTTTGCCTAGGGAAGATGATGATGATGTTGAGGGAGGATTTGAACTTATGCAACCTATAAATACACCCTCAATAGAAGCACAAAAAGATGTGGAAAGCACCAACACTCATATTCAAGAAGAACTCCCCAAAGCATGGAAATTCACATCAAATCATCCAAAGGAGCAAATTATTAGGAGTCCTTCACAAGGGGTTGTTACTCGCTCAAAGGTTTTGAGTGAGTGTGGTAATATTGCATTTCTATCTCAATTAGAACCTAAGAAAGTTAATGATGCTTTAAATGATGAATTTTGGGTTTTAGCTATGCATGATGAACTAAATAATTTTTAAAGAAATGATGTTTGGAAATTAGTTCCTAGACCTAACAATGCTAGTGTTATTGGTACTAAATGGGTTTTTAGAAACAAGCTTGATGAACATGGCATTGTTACTAGAAATAAAGCTCGTTCGGTTGCCCAAGGATACAATCAAGAGGAGGGTATAGACTATGACGAAACCTTTGTATCGGTTTCAAGGTTGGAATCTATTAGGATGTTTTTGGTATTTGCTAGCTTTAAAGATTTTAAATTATTTTAAATGGATGTTAAAAGTTCCTTTCTAAATAGTTTTATAGAAGAGAAAGTATATGTTGAGCAACCCTCCGGTTTTATAGATCATGCTCTTCCAAATCATGTTTACCGGGTTCAAAAAGTTTTATATGGGTTGAAACAAGCTCCTAGAGCTTGGTATGCTCGCCTCTCTAGTTTTCTTCTTGAAAATAGCTTTTCTAAAGGAAAAATTGGTAATACTCTTTTTGTGAGAAAACGAAAAAATGATTTTATTTTAGTGCAAATATATGTTGATGATATCATTTTCGGTGCTACTAATGAATCTCTTTGCAAGGATTTTTCCAAAGTTATGCAAGATCATTTTGATATGAGCATGATGGGAGAGCTCACATTCTTTCTCGGGCTCCAAGTCAAGCAAACTAAGGATAGGATATTCATTTCTCAAAGCAACTATGCTAGAGAATTGGTGAAGAAATTCAATTTGGAGAATTCTAAGCATGCACCAACTACCATGAGTACAAGTGTCAAGCTTGATGCGGATGATAGTGGTGAGGATGTGGACCAAAAACTATACCGAGGTATGATAGGTAGTCTTCTTTATCTCACCGCTAGTAGACCTGATATCATGTTTAGTGTGTGTGCATGTGCACGTTTTCAAGCTTCTCCTAAAGCATCTCATTTGATTGCCGTTAAGAGAATTATTAAATATGTGCATGGAACTATTAATCTTGGTTTATTTTATCCAAAAAGCACCTCTTTTGATTTATATGGTTTTTGTGATGCCGACTTCGCAGGATGTAAGGTAGATCGCAAGAGTACGAGGGGAACATTCCAATTCTTGGGAAATTCTCTTATTTCTTGGGCTTTCAAGAAACAAAATTGTAGTCGATATAAAATAACAAATAGATGTACGCACCTCCTTTCAACTTATGAAAATACACACAAGGATCAAATTGGCTCTGAGTGTATAAATAACCAATCATAAAACTATCAAATCGCTTATACCATTGTTAAGCAGACTGCTTCAAACCGTATAGAGATTTTTTCAACCTACAAACTAACATATCCTTCCCTACAGCTCGAAATCCTAATGGCTGAGTCATATATATTTCTTCATCAAGATCACCTTAAAAAAATGTCATCTTCACATCCAACTGATCTAACTCCAATCCATACTGTGTCACTAAAGCTAGCAAAATCCGAATCGAAGAGTGCTTCACCACTGGAGAGAAAACCTCATTATAATTAATACCTTGCTCCTATGCATAGCCCTTCGTAACCAACCTAGTCTTGAACATCACTGGAGTGCCCTCAATGCCCTCCTTCTTGTATATCCATTTGCAACCAATCGCCTTCTACCCTTTTGGAAGCTTAACAAGCTCCCATGTATCGTTCTTATGAAGAGACTCCATATCCTCCTTGTAGACGGTAAAAATTACCTCTGCAGACTTACGTAAAATCCGCCTGCGATTCAAAGTCACCCGTACGACTTGAGGATGGGGGCTCACCCATGGGCTTGACTCGCTAGCACGAGCTCAGACCGTGCGATCACTAAATTCGCTTACATTTGGTCATCACAGACTCGCCTGTATGATTGACTCGCCTGCACGAGTCCAGATCATCCAAGTGATTAAAATTCGTCCGTTTACTCACCTTGCCCGCTCGAGTCGATAGTCGATTCGCCTACGAATAGCATACTTGACAGCCACTACGTTGCATACAGGTATGTGCTTCCTCCACTCCCCCACGACGTGAAGGGAGGGAGCACAGTACTCCAAGCCTGTCAAGTAGCCATTCACGGTACGAGCGACTAGTCAAATCCATGCAGTCACCAAGTCTGCCTGCATGCTCACGATTGAAGCTCACCTCGCCTACACGAGTCAAGAGCTGAATCCGCCCGCGATCAACAAGCTCGCCGAACTAGTACCTGGCAGCCGCAATAGCACGTATAAGTATGGGCTTTCCCACTCCTCACGATGTGAAGGGAAGGAGTACAGTGCTCCGAGCCCATCAAGCAGCCGTTCATGGTACAAGCTAAAGGCATGGCATTTCCCAAAAGTATATGGTCACATCCCATGATTCAGGGAGCAGCCACACCGTTTCTCCCCCTATTTAAGAACCTCTCCTGCAATAGGAAATAGGTTCGAGATTGATAAGTTCAAAAGAACTATTAAAGAGCGCGTCCAGAATCCCACTAACTAAATCAATCAGTTAATCGAACCGTTGACTCTCGGTTCCCGGCTCCGATTGCTATTTGGGAACTCGGGAGACTCGAACTCTACCGACCCGAGCTTCTATTGTGTACTGAAGTTCGCCAGCAACCTCTGTCGAATCGTCCAAGGGAAGCAGACTCGGTGCGAAAACCGAGTGAGGCGTCCTATAGCAACCGAAAGTCCCTACATTAAACAAGGAGAGCATTCCCTCCGCTTCTATTGTAATTTCGATTCATTAGTTTGTAATAAGCTATTCTTATCAATATGAACAAAATCCCTATTTCGGGAGATCAAAATTTACACCTACAAAAGATGACGACCACAGTGGGAGAAACTATTTCTTCAACAGAAATGGTGGTAGCTCAGTTCGACGAGGTTACTGTTGGGACGACTGTGGAGTCCCTAGAAATCGATTTCGACCAAGCCAAGTATGAAGAGTACTTGTCTTCTTCCTCCTCTGGTGGCAATGTGTCCCGCAAACACCATAGAGTCGTGCGTAGTGGCCGAACTCAAACGGTCAAAGCCTCCGTGCCTAGAGACCCTACCCGAGTCACGTCAGGGGAGCCTACTCCCTCCGAATCAATCAAGGCCACACAAGAGGTCAAGAGCACAAGGAGAAAGCCTACCAGATAGGTCGCTAAACGACTATTGCGGACACCCGCTCAGGAGGAAACGACGGTTCGTCTCAGCGCAGACCACGCCGCCGCAATCCGCACGGACGCTCCTCTCTCCATAAGAGCTCGCCAGCGACAAAGATAGTCCACCGCCTAATAGGAGGCCGGAGCCTTCGCCTCATACGACGGCCTGACTTATTATCTGGGTTCGAAGAGTGTAAGATGAAGGGACAACCCTCCCGGCACTGGAAGGCTCTCCAAATCAGGCACGCCAACCAAAATGGATGAGACCGCCCACTCAGGTGGATTTCTCTTCTTAGGTCATATCCCAAATGCGAACAGACCATCTCGAACAAGCGAGCCTACCCGAGTAGGCGAACCCTCAAAGGCGGGCGAACCTCACCACGACTATTCGACGGGTAAGCGTACTGAACGAAAGAGCCTTGACTACAAAGGCAAAGCAGTAGGAGATACCTCGCTAACTCGCCTGTGTGAGCAAAGGGTTGAGTTTCGCCTGCATGCTGGAGTTCGCTCAAGCGCGAAGACTCGCATATCAAGGCAAACTTGCCCAACTCCAACACTTAACCATTTCACCTAGTGTACACCAGGGAGTGCATCCAAAACTCTCTCGTGCGATCATTCGGGCGATCCATCTGATGTTGGGGGACAAGGCGGTATATACCAGCGTACCTGTAGTAGCACGAGGGTGAACATTGGGTTCGATTACTCGACCTTAGTACCTTCCTCCGACGGTGAAGACGAGGTTTGCTCAGCGGTAGCCACGTCCCAAACATTGCACTCAAGTAAGGACGCACTGGCAAGGGTACACATGGCTGAACCCACACATGAACAGACGGTGGCCCAAAAGTTCAAAGAACAACAGGCAACCATCAACTCCTTAAGGGAAATGTTGGAGCAGCTTCTGAATAAGAAGAATAAGAAGAAAAGAACCCAGCACACCTTACCGTGGCAGACGAGGAGTAAGGAGTGGATACCTCCCCATCGTCTAATGACTGAAACGGAGGATAACGTCAGCCCACAATCTGATTACTCTTCCAAGACATCGCTAGGGATATTACATACTGGGGGTAGCGCCCGTGATAAGAAGTTCAATGAGTTCCAAAGCCAGCTCAACGCTTTAAAGCTCTAACAGAACATGAACAAGTTGGGGGTGGTCCGACCCTATCCCGTCGAGTGGGATACAGTCCCATACCCAGAGAAGTTCAAGCCGATTAGCTTGGTGTAGTTTGATGGCAAGGGATCACCCTCACAGCACATCTACTATTTTATGGCACAGACCGGATTTCTTACGGGGAACGATGCTATTCTCACCCGGTTATTCATAGGCACCCTTAAGGGGGTAGCGTTTGAATGGTTCCGCAAGTTAGAACCCGGTTCTATCAAGTCATGGGCTGACACTGAAAGGGTCTTCTTGGATCGCTTTTTCGACGATGACACAGAGGTGTTGATGGCCACCCTCTTCACCGAAAAGCAACAGAAGTCGGAATCGGTCAACGACTTCGTGAAGAGATTCAGGAACCGATCGGTCCACTATCGGGACCAAGTTTCCGAGTCCACACTGATCAAGATGTGCCGCAATAATCCCTCGATTTACATTCTGTCTAAGGTCGGAGCGGTGGAAACCCGAACCTAGAAAGAACTTGTTCGACAGGGCTAGCAAGTGGAAAACATGATCAAAAGGTTAGAAGTTGAAAAGCCACAGCCTAAGAAGGGAGCCGTGGAGCCGACCGTGTCAAAGAATACCCCTCAAACAAGAGGAAAAGAGAACATGGCCGTCGATTCCACTCCGGCACCCAAAACGGCTCAAAGACCGAAGTCCAGGCAATTCAAGCAACGCCCCTCACAGCAATACGACTTCAAGGAAGACCAAGTGGTGGCGACATTCGATACTCAACTCAAGAGCAATCGAATTAAGTTACCGGAGTTTACAAAGCCTGAGGAGGCGAACAAGACAAATGACCCGAATTACTGTGCGTATCACAGATTCCTCGATCACCACACCTCCAAGTGTTACATCCTCAAAGATAAGCTCCAGGCCCTCTACGATGCAGGACTCCTAAAGAAGGAGAAGATACAAAAGCAGGTGACCATGAATATGATCACCTTAAGTTTTGGGACAGATCTCCTAGAGGTTCAGGCTCCGGCAGGGATAATCCCTATCCCCAAGGCAGTCCTGAAAATCACTAATGACGACCCTCACAATTAACAAGGGAAAGGGTTAGTACCTCAGATTTTGCCATCAGGACAGCTGATGTGGGTCCATCCGGATCTCCTTAATGACAAGCAATCGACCTCAAAGCCCTCGAAAAAGGTTAAGGGCAAACCTTACAATGTCATCTCCGCCATCCTGGGTGGAGATAAGATAGCAATGACCGCCCCCACCGACTCCGAGGAGGAAACCGTCTTCCTCGCCACTAGAGCAGGGAAGGAATTCTCTAAAGAGTATCCCACAAGAGCAGAAGACCCGGCAGGGCCCTCCACAAGGCCAGCTGCCATAGTCCTTTTGGGCCTCAATAAACCAAGCTCGGGTAATCAACCTTTCCGTTTCAATGTACTCGTGCATCTGAAGAGCATCCCCATGCGAATTACCATGTATGACCTCTTGCGGCTATCCAGGCATACCCGGGAAGCCTTACAAGAAGCATTGGCCGACTCGGAAGTCTTCGCCACCCACTTTTCGAGGGAGGAAGGCACGGAACGGGAATGTGCGATGTGCTGCCAAACCACCGAGAGGCACGTCCCTTGCATCACATTCACTCCTGAGGACATGCTCATCAAAAGCACCTCTCATGATCGACCACTGTACTTCACGGGGTACGTCGGTTCCTCGAAAGTGGATCGAATCCAAGTCGACCTGGGGTCTGCACTAAGCATCATACCCCTGAAGTTGATCAAACACCTAGGGGTACCCCCGAAGCGTCTATCCACGACTACCACGACTATCTTTAGCTTCAATGCCACTGGAACTCGGCCACTTGGCAAAATCCGTCTGAAATGTCAAATAGGCGACATGAAGACAGAGGTGACTTGCTACGTCATCGACGTCGAGCCATCCTATAATGTGCTCTTAGGACGTCCGTGGATCCATAGTAACCGGATAGTCCCATCCACACTACACCAATGCTTAAAGTATGTGGATGATTATGAGCGGGTGAAAACAGTTGTAGCCGACAAGCAACCCTTCAAGGGTGTTGAGAACTACTTCACAGATTCTCTGCTGTACCAGGACCCCGACGAGCCACCAATTGAGAAGCTCGAGAGCGGCAATGAGGCGGATAGCGAACCTGAGTATAGCGACTGCCTGGTCCTGAACGATTTCGAATCAATTGTAATCGGCTACGAAAGTCACAATGTAACCGACGTTGTTCAGGCGGAGGAGATTATCTTGAATGAGAAGTTCAACTTTGCTTATTTGTCATCTTACTCAACGTCCGAGGATGATGCGCCTAACGACCTAATGTCGAAGCTCTATAACGACCATTCCCTACACTTTCCTGTATGCTCGTCGTATGTCGCGAAGAGACAACCGATCGAGTCTTCACAAACCGTACTCGTCGTGCCGACCCGGGATAACTATCAAAAACATATTATCTTCGGAAGAATCGATCACCCTTTACGTACGTTGTGGGATGAGTCTGAAGATGAAGACCCCTCGCCTCAGTTTTTGCAGTACAGTCAAATCGCGAAGCGCATGATGAACAGCATGGGGTACGACCTCACTCGCCCAGAGGGCCTGAATTACAGTCGAAGGCGAAAGACGGTCATCCGACCTGCTTACGTACCTAAAGGTAAACCCTTAAATTACTTCAACAGGACTCGAAGAGGTTTAGGCTACTCCTCTTCCTCATCGGATTTGTTCTGTTATTTTAACGAGGACTCCCACTATGCGCGTTCTCCGACTATGCGCGTTCGGGGGATCAATCATCAACAATCACAGCATGGGACTTAGACGTCAGCAAAGGGGACTTGTTCGACAACCTTACGGTCAACATGGACGTGATTGATCCAGCCGAAATGGTAGGGGACGGACATGTCCCGCTTTATGACGAGACATGAGACCACCACGTCAACGCTCAGTGGAATAGTCGCTTCGAGCAACGTGAACCACCGACCGAAGACGAAATCCTCCAAGTGAACATGGGCGATGAGACTAATCCCAAGCCCATATTCATCAGTGGTAGTCTACCTCCCCAAGAGAAGGAAGATCTAATCGCCCTCATACGGGAATACATTGATGTCTTCACATGGAATTATAAGGACATGCTCGGCCTCGATCCATGGGTCGCCATGCATCGCCTCAACATCGGTTCAGACGCCAAACCAGTCAAACAACAGTAGAGGCAGTTTCGTCCGCAGATCATGGAGTCTATCGAGGCCGAAGTAAAGAACCGATTGAATCTGGCTTCATCAGAGGGGAACAGCACCCCGACTGGGTGGCCAATATTATTCCAATCTTGAAGAAGAACGGTAAGATTCGCGTCTGCATTGACATCAGGGATCTCAATGCTGCATGCCCTAAGGATGAGTTTCCTCTGCCCATCACGGATGTCATCATTGATAACACGTGCAGGTTTGAGAGGATGTCCTTCATGGATGGGTTCTCAGGGTACAATCAAATGAAAATGCACCTCGATGACGAAAAACACACTTCATTCAGGACTCCTATGGGGGTATACTGCTACACGATCATGTCATTCGGACTCAAAAACGCAGGCACAACTTACCAACACGCCGTGAGTACTATCTTTCGAGATCACCTACGAAAGACAGTCGAATGTTATGTAGACGACTTAGTCATGAAGAGTCGCAGTAAAGATGACCATCTCCAAGACTTGAGGGTGATGTTTGAACTCATGAGAACTCACAAACTCAAGATGAATCCTATGAAGTCATTCTTAGGGATGTCCAGTGGTAATTTCCTCAGGTTCGTGGTAACAGCAAAAGGAATCCGGATTGACCCAGATAAAGTACAATCTATTCAGGAGCTTCAGCCACCCCGAAACCTCAAGGAGCTAAGGGGCCTTCAGGGACGACTGGCTTACATCCGGAGTTTTATTTCAAATCTTTCGGGTAAGTGTCAACCATTCTCCAAACTAATGAAGAAAGGTACTTCCTTCGTGTGGGACGAGCCTTGCCAACGAGCCTTTGAGGAGATCAAAGCTTATCTCTCAAACCAGCCTGTCCTCGCGGCTCCAATCTTAGGAAAACCATTCCTCATCTACATACGGGCTATGGATCATTCTCTGGGCACCCTCTTGGCACAAAATGACAACGCCGGCCACGAGTAGGGCATTTACTACTTGAGTAGAACTCTACTGGGCACCGAACGATGATACCCTATAGTCAAAAAGGAGTGTTTGGCCTTGGTATTTGCCATCCAAAAGATGCGACACTACCTAGTTGGTCAAACAGTCCACGTCATTTCTCGAATGAACCCCATCCGAGTCTTCATGACGTAGCCTACGGCCTTAAACTGGCATTTGGCTAGAGGGGGCTCTTGCTGTCTCAGTACGACATTCACTTTATGCCGTAGAAATCAGTTAATGGACATGCTATCTGTGATCTCATGGTCAGTCATCCGTTAGGGGCGAAAACTAACCTATTCAAGGATTTTCCCGATAAACCCGCCGAAGTCAACACAACCTTCCCATCGGAAGCCCGGCAGATGTTCTTTGACGGCGCATCTCGCGTCGACATGAGCGGATCTATCGTTGTAGGAGTGGGGGTGGTCCTCACTTCCCCACATAATCACGTACTACCCCGAGCCTTTTCTCTAATAGAGCCATGCACCAACAATGTGGCTGAGTACAATGCGTTGCTTATTGGACTCGAGTTGGCGAGGGAGTTAGAGATAAAACATCTCGAGGCCTACGGTGACTCTCAACTAATTGTCAAGCAAATGACGGGGCAATACGAAGTGAGGAACGACGACCTGATCCCGCTTCACAAAGTAGCTACCAAGCTAGTGGAGTCATTCAAAAGCTTCCGCATCGAGCATGTGTTTCGTTCTAAGAACACGCACGTACGCCCTCGCATCCTTGGTGGCTAATTTGGCCCAGCCGCTAGAAACGACTCAATGGGTCACTGTGGCGAGCCGAAGACTCATTCGACCAAAAGACGTTCTAAAAGTGAACGCCACTCACCAAGTTTCGGATCAACCCGACCCAAAAGATTAGCGTCTCCTAATCATCGATTACGTCTTGTACAGTATGCTGCCCGAAGACGCTAAAGAACGAGATTCTATCCGTCGGCGTGCCTCAAGGTTCTACTATGATTCGACTACAAAGGCGTTGTATTAAAGGTCATATGACGTCTTGTTACTTTGATGTTTTTCAAAGATAGAAGCACGAGAGGCTCTGCACGAAGCCCATGATGGCACCTGCAGAGCTCACCAGTCCAGACTCAAGCTTTGGGGTCGATTGCGGAGGATAGGCTATTCTGGCCTGGGATGGTCAGCGATGCGGTTGCTTAAGCAAAGCGTTACCATGCGTGCCAAATCTGTGCTAACTACCTGCATCAACCTCCTGAAGACCTACACCCGACAACGGCATCTTGGCCCTTCGAAGCATGGGGGATGGACTCATCGGACCAATATCCCAGCCATCGACGAGGGGTCATCGTTTCATCCTCACAGTCACCAACTACTTCTCTAAATGGGTCAAAGCCGTCCCTTTAAGAGAAGTCAAGACCAATGACGTGATTAAGTTCATCAAACATCATGTCATAAACCGATACGGCGTACCTCGACGTATCATCCACGACAACGACACACAATTCGTTAGTCATGCGTTCACCCAGTTTTACAATAAGTTTCGAATGTAGAACCTCTCCTCTACGGCCTACAACCCTTCAACGAATGGCTTGGCCGAGGCCTTCAACAAAATAATAGTTAAGATCTTAACCAAGCTGACTTCCAACAGCAAGCGCAATTAGAACGAGAAGCTGGGCGAGAGCTCATAGGCGTATCACACAACGGTTCGTACACCGACTAGCAACACGCCTTATTCGTTGGTATATGGCTGTGAGGCCATGTTACTATTAGAGATTCAAATTCCATCCCTCCGTGTCGTCCTAGCTACAAGGATGACCGCCGAGAACAATCATCAACGACGCCTCGCGGAACTTGAAGTGTTAGATGACAGGCGGCTTGAAGCTCAACAACACATTGAGTTTTACCAAGCCCGAATGTCTAAGGCTTTTGAAAAGAAAGTCAAGCGTCGATCCTTTAAGGAGGAAGAATTGGTACTCACCGTTCGATGACCGATGATTCTCACTTCCAAGAAGAAGGGTAAATTTTAGCCTAAATGGGAAGGACCATTCATAGTAAAGACAGTCTATTCAAATGGAGCTTATCGCCTCGTCAAACCGAATGGCGACAAGATCATGATGCCTATCAACGGCAAGTTCTTAAAGAAGTACTACCCTTAGTTCTCCTCCAAACTCCTACTAGTACAAGAGTATAAACTGCCCCTCCAAACTCCTACTGGTGCAAGAGTATAAACTACTACTCCAAACTCCCACCAGTGCATGAGTCTAAACTGATCCTCAATCCCTCCAACTAGTACACGAGGCTAAACTATTCCTACTTCATATACTCCGATGGGAAACCCTATACGAGATGCTACTAATAGTGTTCTTAAGTATGACCTAGATCGCCATTTGGTCCAACCTTCTTACAGTTAGGGCCAAAACAACCCTGTCATGTCTGACAAAATCAACTTACCAATCCTCTCTAATAGGATGGTAAGCCTACAAAGTCACTCACATCACGGCAAACAATACTGTCATGTTAACCCTCACTTCTGACAAAATCAACTTATCAATCCTCTCCAATAGGATGGAAAGCCTACAAAGTTGCTCACATCGCGACAAATAATCTTGTCATGTTAACCCTCACCTCTGACAAAATTAACTTACCAATCCCTTCTAATGGGATGATAAGTCCTCATAGTTGCTCCGATCGTAACAAAATTCTGTCATGTTAATGATCACCTCTGATAACTGGCCCCGTTATTCCTACGAGTAACACAGTCTAAGTAGTAACCTACCATGCGACGTGTTACTACTTCAGTTAATAGTCACACTCCTACGTCCCTGAACTACCTGACGTATCCCGAGTATCCTAATATTCTCTTAGAATAACCGATGGGTAGCAGCCTACCATGCGACGGCTCTTACAACAATCGATCGTCATATTCCTACATCCCTGAATGATTCGATTATCATTCACGTCTTCGTCCTCACGAACAACGATGATTATCTAAGGCAGCTTAATAGACGACATGTCCCAACCGCCCCCTCAAGCAACAACTCCCCAAATGGCAAGTCATTGTTGGGGTCTTCAGCTAGTCGCACGTGCAAGCAACCGCTCTTTGTTTCAAGATAAGTGTTACCCTCTCGGTTTCGCCTGAGCTACAACATGAAAGTCGGGGTTAACCCGACCCCACGCTACGAACAACCAAAAGCAGAAGGGGAGCCTAGTGGCTAAGTCCAAGACATACTCGTCGAAGGCTCGCCATACTACGAAAAATGGTTTCAAGTTGCCTCCTCGATAGTCCTACCGATGTTTACGCTCTCAGTTTGAAGCCCCCTCAAGGTTGTCACCGCTTGCTCCAACTCGACCCTCAGACGGGATACGGTGGAAGCCTATCCGCTCTTCCAGTGAGCGTTGTTGACTCGCCAAGAAGGCAACATGGGATTCCAGATCTGCTATCTCCCTGGAGTGAACTTCCTACTCCTAGGCCTCCCGACGCCGAACACGAGTCAAGAAGGGCTCCACATCAGCTTCCAGACCCTCTCGTAGCAAGGTCTCCAGACTCGTCAGGCATGACTCCAGAAAAAGGAGCCTCTGTACACAACTTGTGGCAAGCCGGCGTTCATCCAACCGCCTGAGATAGGCCACACGATCTAGGAGGGATTGTTTGAAGTCATCGTGGGTCCCTATGCTAAGAGTGACAAGGGAAATTACCTGCTTCACAGCATTCTCAAATTCCTCAACGCGAGCCTGTATAGACAAGGAATCTGAGGAAACAAGCTCTTGACCCGGAGCAAGCGCTGTAATGGGTGGAACCTCGAGACAAGGTTTGGCTCTAGACAGCGGAACAGGGTTTGAAGCGGAGGAAGTCACGATTCCCTCAGATTCGTCGTCAGAAATCAAAATGGGCTCGGCCGCACGCTCTTAAGTAGTCGGCACTTCTTCGTGAACTGCATAACATAGCAGTGACATAGAAAAGAGTTTGAAGGAGAGGTATCGCCCCGCTCGCGACCCCCCCTAATCGAACCACACGAAGATTTGGACATAAAGATACCTCCGGCGGCAACGGCCTCGGTGGCACCCGAGGAGGACACCCCCTTTCCTTTTTTTGAAGTGACTTTCATCACCTTCGGTGCCATTTCGAGTGCAACGAGAGGAAGCGTGAGTTTTCTCCAGAGAAGATAATAAGAAAACTACAACCTCCCTTAACAAGGGAGAGGGGCATTAAATACTCATGGCCTGGATGATTATCCGCCGTTCGTTCGAACTGTTCAAAACCGAACAGTCGAAAAGTAAGGCCGAACTGTTTGGGATCCCGCATAAGCGGTCAAGATCCGACAGTTTCTAGACACGATCTCTCACCAACAGCCCAGATTGGGCATGGAGATCGAAGAGGCCCACTACGTCATCTTTAATGCGAAACGATGTACCCACATCGTCTTAACTGACGAGCATATTAACGCATCAATTGACACGTGGCCCACTAAGAGCGGAGCCTGCCCACGGGTCGAATTCGTCATTTGAACTCATATTGTCCGAGCTCATCTAATGGTTGAGCCGTTTAGGCTCGTACACTACTCTGAAACTCGAGCCAGTCCTAATTTTGCCTACAGCTGGAACCCCCCAGTAGCTAGAATCCGCCCGCTACTAGGATCCCCTACGGCCAAACACTGGCCGGTGCGGATCCGTGTTGAACAATGACAAAAAAAAGGTGGGGCGCGCACAAGGGAAATAATGACTAGGAAAAAAAGGATAATTCCATTCATTAAAAGGGATTCGAATACAATGATGGAACCAAAAGAAAATTACAAATCTCTCAGCCACGACTCCACCTCGCGAATCTCCTCAGCACGCTTGAGCTCGAGCCTCCTCAAAATCTCTCGACGAAGATCCTCCGCGGAGAGAAAAACCAAGTCTTGGACGGTGTGCTTGGCCTCCTTGAGGGCTCGGTCTTTCTCCTTAATGGAACCAACGATCAGTTGCCGTCGAGACTCCAACTCCTCCAACTCCTCTATCAGCTATTCGCGAGCCCTCTCCTGATTGACTAGCGAGGCCTGCGTGTCAGTAATGAATTGCTTGGTCTTCGCTATCTCCAAAGACAAGCGAGAGAGGCGGGAGTCAGCCTTTTGTTACTCTCGACTCACTCGTTCGCTCTCGGCCTTGACGCGCTCTAACTCTTCCGTTAGCCTCGTCTCTAATGATATTGTCTCACCCAGTCTTCGATCGCGCTCCTCCAATGCTGCTTGAACATCGCCGGACGTAAGACGAACGATCTCGGAGCTCGTCGCACGAAGGGTAAGCAACTGTTGGATAGCCCGCTCTACCTCTTCCAAGCGCTTGAAATATAGAATAGCAATGGAGGCACCAAGCTTCTTGACCAAGAAAGCCATGTAATAATCAAGATCCTCCTTGAACTGCTCAAAGGGGCAGCTTTCTTCCAATGCGAGCTTGACGCTGTTAGCTAGAGTGTCTTGGAAGTTAGCAAGGGCTCGGTCTATCTTCCTCTGGCACGAACGCTCCAAAGGAGAGAGGATGGCCTCATGTGTCACGGATGTTATAACCGAAGCCACGATCGAGGTGCTGGTAGTCACGACAGGGGGGGAGTGGTGGCAGATACCGTCAAGACCGAAGCATCGACCGATGACACGGGGATAGCAGCCACAACGCCGACGGTCACCAAAGATGAGGAATCGATCACTAGCCGAGTGGATGTCTCCCTTTGGGTCAGAGACTCCTGAGCCGACGCCCCACTCCCGATCAACGTTTCTTCAGAAATAGGGATTTCCCTTTGTTGGTTTGTCACCTCTTCATAAGCCGACCAACGTTTCTTCAGAAATAGGGATTTCCCTTTGTTGGTCTGTCACCTCTTCATAAGCCGACACCTCCTCCTCACTCGACATCGCCTCATGAATCGAGACATCATCTTCCGCCTCTGATTCATCCATCTCTCCAGTCGACTGGGCCGCCCAAGAGGGGAGACCCTCGTTACCAATACCTGTATAGGATAGGTCAGCTACGAATACTGGAGGAAGGTTAGTAAATACCCCCGAGAAGAGCCCCATTGACAGTTCAGCATGAACGGATCGACAACGCTAGATCCTACTCTTACCTGAGCCACCAAGCCCCTCTTCATCTCCACTTCTCTCCTCTTCATCAGAAAGAATGGAAATTACTCTCTCAACAGTACCTATATTAAGTCAACACGAATGTCAGGTGGTGCAGATTCGACCTTACGCCTGAGGGCATGGTATTAAAGGTTACCTTCTGGTACGATCGTGGAGGTCGTTGAAGCCCCCGTCTGTAGCCTCACACCAGACTGTGGAGGAGCATCCTTCAAAGTTGCCGGGACTATCCCTGATGCGACGAAGGGAGCAGGTGAAATATCCCCAGTCACAGGAGGAGTCACTCCAGTAATGGTCACCTGAGTAGCATCGTCCTAACCTTCTACCGCTCTGGCAGCTTCGACCGTCGCTTCGTGATGGACCTTCTTGGTAGCCTCCATCCTGGAACTTTTGGCTGCAGTCTCCCACTGTCTTTTAGAGACAAGCAAGCTAACCGAAGATAGGAGGGGCATCCCCATCCGTCCAGCTATCATGCTCTGGGCCTGTTCCAGACGTTCACCTTCCTAGACTAGCTCATCAGATTCTCTCTGCCCACCGGGGGGATCCAACGAAAGGCCAGGGGACGGAGCTTGAGCCTCAAGTGCCCCGGATTCATCTAAACCTACATCAAAGCCCTTGGTGTCTTCAGCAGGATCTTTTGAGAACAACTCTCTAGTAGTTTGGCGGCCCTTCTGCCTTGAGGGACGAGGAGCTCCCCTTGGGCGACACCCTTGTTCCGTCAGACAGGATCTCTGGAACCGGAAGCCCTCAAGATTAGCGCTAGCGCCCCGATACCACAGACAATACAGGAGCGTATGGTGCAGATTGTGATCCTTTGCAAGAAGTTCAAAAGCCACCAGCATGAGTCCAGAACCATCTCTGAGCGCCATCCACTAACCCTCCTTCGAAACGTAAGTAAGGGTTGATGTTTCCCACATACAGCTGGTCATACCCAAACTGGCAGATAAACCTGCAAGGAATGTACGGCTCGAGGTAGCACACAGAGCCTGTTCGTAGGATATAATACCCCGGTCGAATATTCACTAACCATCGAAAAGCACCACAAGAAAGAACGGTGTGCTGGTCCGCCATTGATACATCGCTAAGAGACTCACCATATCCCCCTCTACTGAAGTAGGGGAAGAAACGGTGAAAATTATAATGGCCAAAGTGGGACAGCGTCTTTCTCGTGTTAGGGATGTCTCTACACTTCCAAGAACATATCTCTAGACGCTGGACGAACGGGACGAACGTTTCCCCTTGAAGAGTCGCTAGGGCACTCATCAAGCACTCGTAATGGTAGAAAAACCACGCCATCAAATAAGTGTAGGGTAGCCCCACTCTAGGATTAGGAGTCCTGATGACTTCACCTTCCCCTTCGTCAACACTCGAAACGTGACAAAATTGAGACGTCAATGTGCGAAGCCCCCGATGGATACATGTCACCATCGCCGACACCAATGCGTAGGACTTCCCGTGGGCTAAGCAAACTGTAGGATAGATGACCTCCACCGAAAGCGTCTCAAAGAAATGAGTAGGAACCACACACCTCTTCAACCACAACATGCGGTACCCTACGAGCAGAGCCTTTCCAGATATAGGGGACTTGGCCTGATGATGGAATGAGTGTAAAACCGTTTCGAATTTGAATCCACCCTCGTCATGCTCAAGAGTCATGGTGGCTCCCCTTTCGGCCGTCCTCCTTTCCACTTCGGCCTAGTCACACTCGCCCAGCGGTAGAGTAGGCCTTCCCTTGATATCATTCTCCGAGGATAAGTAATTAGCCCAGTTCTTATGGCTGATCATCGGAGCCCTCTTCTTCTTGCCTTTATGGTTTACCGCCCCTAAGGTATTGAGGCATATATGGTAGTGACAGAGCAATTCCCACAGAGTCTCAACCACCAAGGGGGAGCAATTTGAAAGTTGGTCAATCTCATCTTGACCTAGGACATACTCCTCGTAAGGGAAGCTTCCCAAAGGCAACCCTGACACGTCATACATCTCATGAAGGGTTATACCGAGTTCACCATTGGGGTTGAAGAACGTACCGTTGTTCGAACAATACAGTTCCAAAATGATGTGGAACTGAGGAGCATTGATTTTCAGACCATGTCGAGTGGCCCGAATAGCTACGTATAGCTCTAAATCCATGAGATTAGAATTCTTGGTCAAGACATAGTCAGTAATCTTAGACCACCAAGTGGTGCTACCAGGCGCAGAGTAGATCCTCCCCGGGGCTCTGAAGTTCTTTGGAGGAAATTTTCCCCCAGCCCAAAAGAAGCAATGACGGAAAGTCTCCGTGACCACAGTCGTCTCCCGGTCGGGCAACTCGTTGCGCCAGGACGTAGAACGATCACACGCTTGCGGGAGCTGTCCACCTCGTACCCAGCCGTGGAGCCCGTGAAGACACCACAAGTCACACCGTCTTGAGTTGGGGTTAAATCCTAGTTCATCATTCTTAGGATTGCAAGGGACCGTAACTCAACAATCGAGAACCCTCTCGGCATGCTGGGAAGGTAGTAGTGGACCCCGTCCACTATGCGGAGCCACCTGCTCTCCCTAACCAGCAGAGCTGAAGGATCAGTCGCGGCATCACCAAACAAAAGTTGAGGCTTTTTGAGCTCTGTCCTAGCCTCGTCTGTCAATACCGCATCAGTAGTTAACTCACGCAACGTCAAATGGTGCCCGTCAGTGACTCTCTTGATCAACCTATCCGACCTGTCGGCAACAAACACGGGTACCGGATCCGGGAAAGAGAATCGGGGAGGCGTCGTATAGCCTATCCCTCCAGCGAGACCAATAGCCACGCCCTTCGGAAGGGTTTCATCAGAAAAGGTCGCTGCAAGGCAGAACCAAAGAATTAGGACGGAGTCCACCCTAGGGGCAAATCGACCTATTAAGCCAAAACAGGCAAAGTCGCCAGACAAATGTAAATCTGCCTGTCAAAAAGCAAAATCCGCTTGACAAAGACAAGATCTGCCTGTATAGACCGAATTCATCTTTACCAGACAAAAGTCGAACTCGCCTGTCAAGAACAAATTCGCCTTCACCCGATAAAGGCCGACTTCGCTTGTAAAGGTAGAAGTCACCCTCTACAAATGAATGCAGAATCTGCCTGAAAAAGGTTAATTTTATCCAAATCGGGGAAACCGCTAAAAAATGGCAGAGTCCACTGAGGAAGACGAGCGATGCTCATCCTCTCGACCCAACATCGGCAATCAATGCAAAGTCATTAGACAAACCTTTCGACTTACCTAAGTGCATCTCAGGCACGCTGGCAATCGTACCAGCGGCGATGCGATCAGAATAACGTCCAGCACCTCCTCCCTTTAGAACGCATTTCTTGGATTTCGGCGCCATGTATGGGAGTCGGGGACGAAGTTGGAGTTCTTTCTCTCTAGAAAATTTTCACGAGAGCAGAAGTTTCAGAGCACGGTAGCTCTCAAAGGAGGGGAACAAAGCCTATTTAAAGGCGGAAATGCTTGTGTGGCCACGATCGCTCTCAAGAGGCGAAGCATTGACGGTTAAGAGACATGGCCACGATCAAGATCGACAGCCCAGATTACTCTTAATAGTTCGTTCTCTTTTTCGGTTACGAAGGAACCGTCAAAACAGGAAACGGGCCGGTCAAAACCCAAGACCCGAACCGAAATCTACGACTAAATCTAATAGTTTGATTTGAAAACCACGGCCACGATTCATCGTCAAGTGAGGTGCACGAAGCTGACATCGCATTGTCAAATCGCAATTAATGCGACCTGGCGGACCCACGCCGCCTTAGCTGGAAAGCACGAAGCTTCATCGGCGAACACGTGGCTCACCTCCCACCAAATCGAATTCCGCCTGAAGGAAGGGTTTTGCCTGCAAAGACATGGTTCGACCCCACAACTTCAAATTTTGCCTGTGAAAATGAATTTTGCCTGAATGATTTGTTCGCCTTTGAAGAAGAATTCTGGATAGTACGACTCGTCTAGAGTTTTGAACCACCGAAGGAATGGCCTCACTCAAACCCACGCATCAAACGGCTAAGGGTTAGAGCAGAAATCTTAGCATTAAGCATAAGAGAAACTACTCGACAACTCATCATACTAAGGAGAATAGTATGGCTAGCCCGATTCAAACGGTAATCGGTAAAGGTAAATCAAACCCGTTGACAACTGAGGGTTTGCTAAAAATCCTAAAGGGGAGCCAAATATACCTGTTTTGCCAGTAACCTCTTTATTCAAAGTATTCTAGACCACACGCAAGTTGGTTTAGGTCTGAAAACTTTGAAGGGGGTCTTGTAGACGTTAAAAATTACATCTGCAGACTTACGTGAAATCCGCCTACAATTCAAAGTCGCACGTATGACTTGATGATGAGGGCTCACCCATGGGCTTGACTCGCTAGCACAAGCTCAGACCACGCGATCACCAAATTCGCTTACATTTGGTCATCACAGACTCGCCTGTATGATTGACTCGCCCGCACGAGTCCAGATCATCCAAGTGATTAAAATTCATCCGTTTACTCGCCTCGCCCGCTCGAGTCGAGAGTCGAATTCGCCTAAAAACAGTGTACTCGATAGCCACTACACTACGTACAGGAATGGGCTTCCTCCACTCCCTCATGACGTGAAGGGAGAGAGCACAGTACTCCAAGCCCGTCAAGTAGCCGCTCACGGTACGAGCGACCAGTTAAATCCATGCAGTCACCAAGTCTGCCTGCATGCTCACGATTAAAGCTCACCTCGGCTGCACGAGTCAAGAGCTGAATATGCCCGCAATCAACAAGCTCGCCGAACTAGTACCTGGCAGCCGCAATAGCATGTACAAGGATAGACTTTCCCACTCCTCACGACGTGAAAGGAAGGAGTACAGTGCTCCGAGCTCATCAAGCAGCCGTTCAAGGTACAAGCCAAAGGCATGGCATTTCCCAACAGTACATGGTCACATCCCATGATTCAGGGAGCAGCCACGCCGTTTCTCACCCTATTTAAGAACCTCTCCCGCAATAAGAAAGAGGTTCGAGATTGAAAAGCTCAAAAGAACTATTAAAGAGCGATTCGTCCAGAATCCCTCTAACTAAATCAATTAGTTAATCGAACCGTTGACTCTCGGTTCCTGGCTCCGATTGCCGTTTGGGAACTCGGGAGACTCGAACTCTACTGACCCGAGCTTCTACTGTGTACTGAAGCTTGCTAGCAACCTCGGTCGAACCGTCCAAGGGAAGCAGACTCGGTGCGAGAACCGAGCGAGACGTCCTATAGCTACCGAATGTCTCCACGTTAAACAAGGAGGGTATTCCCTCCGCTTCTATTGTAATTTCGATTCATTAGTTTGTAATAAGCTATTCTTATCAATACAAATGAAATCCCTGTCTCGGGAGATCAAAATTTACACTTACACTCCTGCATAGCTACCTGTCATGAATTAGCCTCCGAACTCTGCTCGGCCTCTCTGAATGTAGTAGGCACCAACTCATCGATACTCTCTACTGGAAGTGCATATGCAACTACTATATCGGTATACTGTGCTGGCATCCGTACGTCTCTCCTCTATCTTCAAACCGCAATAGAATCTTGAACCTGAACTGTCGGTCCCTTATCCTACACAACCGTACCCGTATCCTCCTTATCGTCTCCATGCTCTCCTAGCATCACCTCAGTCAGCACCCTAATGGATACTGTACTATCTGGATAATATGGAGCTGCATCGATCTTCACCACCTGTGATATATCCTCAGTTAGGTTGCTCTCCACCTGATGAGAGCTAGGAAGCTTCAAGATAGAAGCCTCATCAAATGTGACATCCCTACTCAGCACAATCTTCCTATCAACTGGATCCTATAGCTTGTATCCATTGCACCACGCTTGATTCCTACAAATATGGCCTTCCTAGCTCGAGGATGATAGTATACAGGGTACCCAAATACCTTGAGCAGGTCATAGTCATGT
Organism: Asparagus kiusianus; assembly: GCA_022839385.1. Taxonomy (NCBI): domain Eukaryota; kingdom Viridiplantae; phylum Streptophyta; class Magnoliopsida; order Asparagales; family Asparagaceae; genus Asparagus; species Asparagus kiusianus. The sequence continues at coordinate 781,257 of BQKN01001067.1, read as the reverse complement.
GCTTGCTCTCCTAACCACATCTCTATAGGGGTTTTCCCCTCAATCGTAGATGAAGGCAGCCTGTTAATAAGGTAGCTTGCATATGAAAGTGTCTTAACCCAAAAGATCTTCTCCAAACCACTATTTGCCAACAAATATCAAATCTTCTCTAGTAAAATCTAATTTAACCTCTCTGTCATCCCATTCTGCTATGGTATATGACTAGCTGTGAAGTGTCTCTCTATGCTCTCGTCTTGACATAGCTGCTGAAATGGGTCTGATGTGTACTTATCGCCATTGTCGGTCGTAACATCTTAATCTTTCTCCCAGTCTGCAGCACCAACCTCTTCTTGCACTCCATAAATATATCGAGGACTTCACTCTTCTTTACCATGGTGTACACCCAAGAACACCTAAAATAGTCATCAACGAACATGACGAACCAATGTCGACCACCAAGTGATGTAGTCTTGGTGGGACCCCAAACATTTGTGTGCACATAATCCAGAATGCCCCTTGTTCTATGAATGGCAGTTCCAAACTTCACCTTCGTCTTCTTGCCAAGAACACATTGCTCATAGAACTTAACCTTTCCACTCTTAGCTCCCTTCAATAGCCTCTGTTTGCACAAAACCTGCAGTGACTTCTCTCTTGTGTGCCCCAATCTGTAGTGCCAAAATCTGCTAGTCTCTGTAGAACCAAAGGCTCTCTCCAGAACACGAATCTCGTGTTTGACCTTTATAATTACAATTTGAATTTTTCAAAACCATTTTCCACATAATGGGACCATTAAGCCCCCATTATGGAGAGATTTATGGGGTTAGTTACACCCCTAGATCTCTATAAATAGCTAAGAATTCTGCTGAATACAGATCCTTTTTTGGATCATTTGGGTTGGCTATCTTTGAGATCGGCTATTGTGTTGAAGCGAGAAAAGCCATTGGCATATTTCATATAAATAGATTAAAATATCTTTCTAAAAATTAACTCTTTTCTAGTGTCTAAACTTGTCCGGAGTTCTAAACTTGCCTTACAAGTTCCTCCAAAACACTATGTCAAGAGGTGAAGACAAAGTTCCCTGAAGCAAAGCGTTCTGATCGTCAACGGAAAACAAGAATCAAACTCCCACCGCCACAAAGAAGAACCCAGTACTAAATAAAAGAAAGGATTTCTATTGATATTTCTCTCTTTTATAAATTGGAAAACCGATAAAGAAAATTGTAATATCTTTTTCTAAGTCAATTAGAGAGAGAGTGAGAGAGAGAGAGAGAGATTGTATTCATTCTTTTCTTAAGTAAATTAGGGAGATTAATACCAATTGATTTCTCAAATTTCTTGCAATTTTTCCCACAAACACTTCATGAGACTAATATCATGGGGTTGCGTCTAGGATTCGTGAATGAGGACACCCCGGTTAATGAAGCTGTTGTCATCCCAAACACCTTTGGGAATGAGCTTGTCAAAATCGATGCCTAGTATTCGGATGAGGATGCCAGAATCCCCGGTTGGATTAGGTCAACGGATATCCACTGGTGGACTCGCTTGGTAGACTTCGCTCTCGTCACTTTTGAGGAGCAATTGCAAGAACCTAGGGATCTATACTGTAGTTAGAGATTCCAAGTATGACGTTGATATTTGTGCGCTGATTTTGTATGGCATTCTGGAGCTGTACAATAGTGCCAGCAACACCTTTTTCACTCTGACGGGGGAGAACGGGATTGCTCTTCATGAGATGTTTGAGGTGTCTTATTTACCGATGGGAATCGTCCGTACAAGGAATGGTTTCCTACCAACAAGGATCTGAGTACTTATTCTCATGTTGCCCATGTTGTGGAGGGTTTTCGAGAACTGGTTTGCCATTTTCGCATTTGTCAGAGGACTACTGGGAGCACTGATCATGACTATATCACACTTTGTGTTCCTTGAGCGGAGTATTTATTTCCTAACGTTAGTAAAAAGGGAAATGGGGGTCTGATCCTTCTAGCCATGGAAGTTGAAGTCGAGGCTCATATCTTTAGGGATGGCTCCATATTGCATACTGTCGACTCTGATGTGTGCGGGTTTCAGGCTAGTGACCAATTTGAGAGTTTCTATCACCAAGCGAAGGAGCCAATATCTGATTTGGCATTACTTGTAGGGTTCTTCTCTATTTGGCTGAAGGATTGTGTCATGCCTTCTGGGCTGAAAGATCGTATCTCTATTAAAGAGCTATCCCCCGCTGTGTTATTAGCCTCTTAATACAGCTTAGCTCTTCTACCAGCGATGGTGAGCTGCATTCATTATTGCCTAAGGGAGTTAGCTACTGAATACTTAAAGCAGGGGGATAGTTGCTCGAGGAATCAAGTGCCCAATCTTAGGGTGGAACTACCGTATACTTATTTGGTAGTATGGTTCATCCAACACCGCCCTCAATTGATGTCAGCTGCTATGCATGGTGCTGGGAATGTTGCATTGATTTAGAGGTACAAATGTTCAAAATGGCTCGTTAAGTACCTCGCTGGGGTCTGTAGGATTTTTCAGAACAAGGACCATTATCATCTTTACTGTTCCCCTCAATTAATGGTGTTAGTCTTGTGGACGAGTTTGAAGACGGTATGAGTAGCGAGTGCTTCACTTGCTTGCCTAGTGGGTGTTTTAACTGGTTGATAAACATTCGACCAGGTCACCTTGTCGCTAGGTTGAATGGTACGGAGTGCTACATCAAGCCCTATTTGCCATGCTGGTTCGCTCGTCAATTTAGCTATGATCAACTGTATATTGGGAATCCAAACCCAAGATTGCTACGGACAGGAAGCTTAGTCGACGGAGCTCGTTCTTGGTATCATTTTGTTACAGGGGCTACAAGGGCTCAGTTCTCGCTTCCTCAGCATATACCCAACTATTAAATGACATTGGGGTTTTGCAAGTGGTATAGTGATGTGATTGTCCCACCTCTTGAATTTCAAGTAAATAAAATTAGTCTGTATTGGATCACCCAATGGTATAAGGAGTTATCCCGGAAGGGTCCAAAGAGCAGAGTTCCCGGTCTTCATGAGTTTTTGGCAGAATGTGTACCAGATGAAGGTTGGGAAGAGCCAAGTGAATACCCTACTCCTCCAAGAAAGGTCGGTATCATCATTCGAGAGCAGACTGAGCCAGCAATTTGTCGAGGAGTACCTGATAGGGGACAGGGAAAAGGAAAGTGGCTATAACGTGTTCCTCCTCCTCTACCTTCTCCGAAAAATTAGCGATTAGCATCACGTGAGCCTGAACATGTACGTAGAGATTCTTCAAAGACTAGGGAGGAGTCTTTTGCAGTCCTAGTATAAGAACCTAGGACTAGCTCTTCAGGTGACTTTTGTTCACATGTTTACAACTTTCATCTTGAAATGATTTTAGCTCATGTGCTTCTTTTATGTAGGTAAGGACCACATTCCTCTAAACGGCAAAGAGGAACAAGTGGATTATGGGCATGATGACACTAATGCCTACTTGACTGAGCCTAAAGATGCAAGTGATCTTGGTGACGTTGGCAGCTCAGACGATGAGTCTAATTTTAGAATTGCGGGTGAAGAGATGCCTACGTCTCTTCCTCCAAGCGGTGGTTTTGAACTTGTCACTGATTTTTAGAGTACTTCTACTGTCTTGGCATTGGCACCTACTTTTAAAATGACTGAGGCTCCTTCACCAGCACCTTCCTCGTTAGTGCGGCGAAGATTGATTGTTCACGGTGCTTCTCAAGATGATGATGACATCTCAATTTCTCACGTGTCGGTAGGGGTTGCGAGGGAGGGTCCATGAATCCCTAAACCTTCCAATGATGAAGGCCCAAGCTGAAGGAAATTCATGCTAATTACATGCAAATTACGCAACGGAAGACTATATGTATAATTATACTAAGCATGTAGAGAGCATGAAATACAAAATAGGACCATTCTAATTAAATCTAACATGATCCCTATATTAAAGAGAGCACACAAGAGTTAGAAAGTCATGCTTTTGAAGCGTGATTCGATGGAAGATCGAATAACCGCTAGCTCTTGCTCCTTGTAGTAGTAAATCTCTTCGTAGTGTATCTCCAAGTCTTCAAGTGAGCTTGATAAAACTGGAGTCTTCTTGAGACACAAGGCAAGATATCCACCCCGGGGTACTTTAAAATCCTACTACTTCCTCTTGCTCAAAGATTACTAGAGTTTAGTAAGAGGGGAGCTCTCTTTTATTCTCTTATGGAAAAAACCACTTAGCCAATTTTTCATTAACCTTTCTTAAGAAAGAGAGCTCATATATATAGAGTGAAATACGTCATGACTCATCTCATGAGTCATGCCATGAGTCATATAAATATAATGATTCCTTTCATGAGTCATGCAATGACTCATCTCATGAGTCATGCACAGAGTCATGAAGAATCAAAACTATGTGCTTAAACCATATTCCCAAACCATACCATGTTAATGACTCATCTCATGAGTCATTAATCAAGGTATAATAAAGTGTGTATTTCATAAATGAAAATACCACATCAATATAGTATTTCATAAATACGGTATTCCGTAATTTTCTAATCATTGATTAATAAGTCATCATATGACCAAAAAAATCAATGAGTTGACCAAAAGTCAACTAGTTGACTAAAAGTTAATTTCATAGGAAAAATACTGGAATTCATTTTCTAAGCACATAGCATTCTGATTTTACTGATATGCATAACCGTTTATGTGTATCCGGTAAATTCATATATGCATATCAATCATACGCATCACTCGATAAATTATGTTTCATAGGATTCAAGTACGCGATTGGTGTGACTCTAGGGCCGAACTTAAGAACTCGGTAGTGGATAATATCCACAAGTACAACAGAGGTGCTAGCTACACATGAAGACTACCCGGGTATAAGTTGTGATAAATGTCTGCAAGATGCTAACATAATTTTATCAGGACCACTCAGTGATAATATTGTATAGTCCAGTCTCTTCATCAAACCATGTCAAACTATCGAGCCTTGGGTATGAAAAACTGTCATACCTTAATAGCTCGATTAGTGCTTGTTGATATTAAACTCATAACCTATAAGATCAAACTGACACTCGGTTTATCTTATTTACCTCGGCCAAAGATTTCCTGACTATAGTTATATCAAATAATCTTATGACATCAACCCCCTATACTGGGAGAGACGAATCCCATCTTGGCATCTCAATATCTACTTATGTCTCGGGATGCACCCAACAAGAACCGTTATTCACAACTCATTGAGAATTATGGTTAGGTAAAAGTCTAAGTACACCTATACTGATATGTAAAATATTACACACATGCCTCAGGTCAAGAGACTACTTATGTACTATATCATTTGAGAACTTCTATTTGACAGTTAAGTATAATTACCAACTAGATATTCTCAGTGAGTCGTTCAGTCAACTCATTCACTAATGAGTCACCTGTATACTATATCATGATGTCTCACATCAATGATCCAAGAGATGGATCATCATCCTACCAAAGGAGAAATAGAGTATACACTAGTCTTCCCAAAGTGATGATGTTCCATTTCAACACTTCATCGACTAGGAACATTTAAGAATATACGTTAATGACAAATCAGATCTCCTCATTATGATTACATCCGAAATGTCTGATAGTCTAGTATAATTATAAAAACTATATCTGTATTTAAAAAATACCAGATACATACTGACTAAAATAGCATACTATCATTTTGAACAAGGATGTTATATTCATATAGGTCCTGTTACAATATACAATTATTGCCTACAGGGCACCTATATCTAACAAACTCTCACTTGCACTAAGGCCAATCATTGTAGTATCTAATACCCAATAGCTCAACAAGTTTTTCAAATTGTGTACGAGCAATTGCCTTTGTGAATGGATCTGCTATATTATCTTTTGTGTCTACTCTTTCAATCTTGATCTCTTGGCGATCAACTATCTTCCTGATCAAGTGATACTTCCTCAGAATGTGTCTGGACTTATAGTGAGACCGGGGTTCCTTTATCAGAGCTATTGCAGCATTGCTATCACAGTATAAAGGTACTGGATCTTTAATGGTGGGAATAACTTCTAGCTCTGAAGAAACTTCTTCATCCAGACAGCTTCTTTGGCTGCATCATTTGCCGCAATGTATTAGGCTTCCATAGAAGAGTCTGCGACTGTGTCATGCTTGGAACTTTTCCAACTGACAGCCCCTCTATTGAGGGTAAAAACATATCCTGAAACAGATTTACTATCATCGATATCGCTTTGAAAGCTAGAGTCAGAAAAAGCCTCCATTTGGAGGTCACTTTTACCATATATCAAAAATAACTCTTTAGTCCTTTTCAGGTACTTAAGTATATTTTTGACCGCTTTCCAGTGCTCTTCTTCATGATTAGATTGGTATCTACTTACCAAACTGAGTGAATAAGCGATATATCCAGTCTAGTACATAACATGGCATACATGATTGATCCTACTGCCGAGGCATAAGGAATTAGACTCATGCGTTTCCTCTCTTCATCAGTCTGGGGAGACATCTTTTTAGAGAGGGAGATTCCAGGAGATGCAGGTACAAAACCTTTCTTGGAATTTTTCATGCTAAACCGTTTTAGCACTTTGCCAATGTATCTAGATTAAGATAATCGTAATATCCTTTTAGATCTATCTCTATAGATCTGAATACCCAGTATACAAGATGCTTCACCCAAATCTTTCATGGAAAATCTTTTTGATAGCCAAATTTTTACGGCTTGTAATGACGTTATGTCATTACCGATTAAGAGTATATCGTCTACATACAAAATAAGATATGATACTATACTCCCAATTATCCTTTTATACACATGGTTCATCTAGATTTTTGATGAAACCAAACTATTTGATAGCATCATCAAAACAGATATTTCATCTCTGTTATGCTTGCTTTAGTCCATAAATGGATTTAAGTAACCTACATGCTTTTCCACTGCTCCCACTGACTATAAATCCCTCTGGTTGATACATATATATGCACTCTTCTAAATCACCATTTAGAAATACAGTTTTGACATCCATTTGCCAGATCTCGTAGTCATAGTGAGTAGCTATAGCAAGGAGGGTCCGAATAGACTTTAGCATAGCCACTGGAGAAAAGGTTTCATCGTGGTTCAAACCAGGTCTTTGACGAAAACCTTTAGCTACTAGTCTAGCTTTAAAAGTCTCTACTTTTCCATCTACACACATCTTTTTCTTAAACAACCATTTGCAACCTATGGGTATCACCCCTTTAGGAGCATTGTCTAAGATCCATACTTTGTTGGTGTACATAGAGTCTATTTTAGATTTTATTGCATCATGCCAAGCAACAGAGTCCCTACTCTGAGAGGCTTGCTGATAACTCAATGGTTCGTCATCATTTATGACGTGATCTAACATGGTACCTTCAATGAGAAAATCATATTGTCTCTTAGGTGCATGAGATCGCCTTAGATATCTACGAAGTGGTTGAGGTTCTTCTGGTACAACTGAATTTTCTATTTCTACTAAATTATCAGTATTGATTTGTATCTCTGAAATTTCTTCTAGTTCTACCATGCTCCTACTAATTTCTTTTTCAAGAAATTCCCTCTCCAAGAAGGTAGCAAATTGAGAAACAATTATCTTTTGTTCATCGATATGGTAGAATTGATATCCAGTAGAATTCTTTAGATATCCTACAAATTTACACAATACTGAGCGTGCCTCTAACTTTTTAGGATATTGCTTCTTTACATAAGCATGACATCCCCAAATCTTAATATAATTAAGATGTGATTTCTTCCCACTTCATATCTCATATGGAGGTTTAGGCATTGCTTCAGTAGGAACCCTATTCAGTAAGTGTGTTGCTGTTTCCAACGCATACCGCCAGAATGAAAAAGGTGACTCAACGTTACTCATCATGGAACGTACCATATCTAATAGGGTACGATTCCTCCTTTCTGATACGCCATTATGTTGTGGTGTAAAGGGTTGAGTAACTTGAGAGAGAATCCCATTCTCTTTAAAAAACCTAAGAATTTCGAGCTTAAGTATTCACCTCCTCGATCCGATCGAAGAATTTTAACTTTCTTGCTTGTTTGGTTCTCTACTTCATTTTATACTCGATAAATTTCTCAAATGCTTCAGACTTGTGTTTTATCAAAAACACATGTCCAAATCTTAAAAAATCATCAGTAAAAGTAATAAAGTAAGAGTAGCCACCTCTGGCCATTATAGACATAGGACCACATACATCACTATGTATCAGTCCTAAGTGTTCTGTAACTCTTGCTCCAGTTCTCGTAAATGGAGTCTTGATCATTTTACCTTTAAGACAAGACTTGCAAGTATCATAAGACTCAAAGTCAAATTGATCTAAATATTCATGCTTATGTAGCTCGCCAAGTCTTTCTTTATTAATATGACCAAGTCAACAATGCCATAAGAAAACGTCGTTCATAATCAAGTGCTTTCATTTATTAGTGTGCTGAGTGTTCAGAATTGTGTTTTGATTAAGAAGATAGATGCCATTACACAATGTTCTATAAGCAATCAACTTTTGATTAAATATGATATTCATAAAATTATTCTCCAACTTGAATATATATCCATATTTATCTAATAAATATGGATATTATATTGCACATCATAGTTGGTACGAAATAGCAGCTATTCAAAATCAAAATATTTCCATTTGGTAAAGCTAGATAAAAATCCTCAACTGCAACTGTTGTAACTATTGCACCATTACCAACTTGTAGGGTCATCTCTCCAGCATCAAGCTTTCTATAACTTCTTAGCTCCTGTAACAAATTATAGATGTGAGATCCTAATCCGGTATCTAATACCCAAGATGTATGATTTCGCCCAGAGTCTTTTATGACCTTGACGATGGCCAACAAATCATAAAATGCTAGTTAAGTTTGGACCCATCATTTCTTGACCGGCTTAAATTTAACTTATGCATACTCTTGACAAAGGTCAACAAAGTTGCATAACCAGCTTAAGCTATCCTTATATCTTATATGCAGATGAATACTACTTAGCTATAGAATAGTATTGCCTTGACGATAGCCAACAAACAAAGTATTTATAAGCTTATTAGTATTCAACTGAAATGATGGAGGACTACGGACGATTTCATAAATCTTTTACCGTAATCAAACTTGATATAGTTTAAAGATGCTCTATATTTATACTTGCAACAATTAAACTAGCCAGGTAAGTACAAGATTGGTGGGAGCGTTTCGAGATATTCACTGGGAATATTCATCGGACCTTAATTAAGTAACCACTGCTCTTTAAGACTATAGCACGAAAGATTGGGCATCACCCCTAATCTTAAGTTGGGAATCACCCCATGAGCTATATCTTATAATTACTTTCCTAGACACTAGTTAAAAGTTCATTCTAAATACATCTCTTTTAACTACTATAGGTTTATTTATCTTTCATACTAACACTATGTTAATGATGGTCTCACCACTCTATGGTCAATAAACTCTTATTGTCATGTCTCACAAAGTTTAAAAATAAGTTTTTATAATAAAAACTATTTCTCTAGTGAGATAGAGATATAAACTTTATAGAATATAACACCCAATTGTATTGACATCTACAATTGGGGCACAACTAACATATCAACATATGTAAAAACAATATGGAATGTAAGTGGACAACTAAAGGAATAAAATGCAACTACACTAATTACATTTTGGCAAGCAATTTGCAACTTCTTGTAGTGCTAGCTCCCTTACATATGCTGTATTATTACAATCATATATACATAGGACGTGCAAGCCCCATTTATAATGGAAAAACCATCTCGTAGGATGAGTAATAATATTACATTGAATGTAAAATAAAAACCATAAATAAAATAACTAAACTAAACAACCATACCCCCCCCCACACACACCCAAACAAGGGCCTATACCCGTAGGCGTAGCCCATGATCGGTGAGCAAGTGCCTAAACCCGTAGGCGTAGCCCATGCTCGGGGAGGGAAGAGGTCAAAAATAATATTACATTTCTAGCTATATTACATCAATACAATAAATACAAGAGAATCGTTATCCACTACCATCCAAAAACATAGCATCCACGCAAGATGATATAAAACATATAACTTAATCAACATTAAAAAAAATGTTGCTATCTAGTTATGCAACAAATTGGAAAACTAGATAACATAGGGATTATCCTAACTCAAATAGGACTATCATGCTTCTAACATACAACTACACTAGTTGTAAAAAAGTGTTTTGTAATTATACAAGTGTTTTTATTCCTAAAAACTTATGAACCAAAAATCACATTTTTGAATCAACAACTAGTATAACTAATGACAAAACAACTTGATTAAATTAACTAGTTTCATTAAAACATCTTTTAATTAAACTAGTAATTAGAAGCAAGTACAAAGACCTCTATGAGTTAGATATTCATGTTAAATTTTAATTTGATGGAACCATGGCTCTGATACCATGAAGGAAATTCATGCTAATTACATACAAATTACGCAACGGAAGACTATATGTATAATTATACTAAGCATGTAGAGAGCATGAAATACAAAATATGATCATTCTAATTAAATCTAATATGATCCCTATATTAAAGAGAGCACACAAGAGTTAAAAAGTCATACTTTCAAAACGTGATTCGATGGAAGATCGAATAACCCCTAGCTCTTGCTCCTTGTAGTAGTAAATCTCTTCATAGTGGATCTCCACGTCTTCAAGTGAGCTTAATAAAATCAGAGTCTTCTTGAGTCACAAGACAAGATATCCACCCCGGGGTACTTTAAAATCCTACTACTTCCTCTTGCTCAAAGATTGCTAGAGTTTAGTAAGAGAAGAGCTCTCTTTTATTCTCTTATGAAAAAAACCACTTAGCCAATTTTTCATTAACCTTTCATAAGAAAGAGAGCTCATATATATAGAGTGAAATATGTCATGACTCATCTCATGAGTAATGCCATGAGTCATATAAATATAATGATTCCTTTCATGAGTCATGCAATGAGTCATCTCATGAGTCATGCAAAGAGTCATGAAGAATCAAAACTATGTGCTAAAACCATGTTCCCAAACCATACCACGTTAATGACTCATCTCATTACTCATTAATCAAGGTATAATAAAGTGTGTATTTCATAAATAAAAATACCATATTAATACAGTATTTCATAAATACGGTATTTCGTAATTTTCCAATCATTGATTAATAAGTCATCATATGACCAAAATAATCAATGAGTTGACCAAAAGTCAACTAGTTGACTAAAAGTTAATTTTATAGGAAAAATACTTGAATTTATTTTCTAAGCGCATAGCATTCTGATTTTACTTATATGCATAACTGTTTATGTATATCCGGTAAAATCATATATGCATATCAATCATACGCATCACTCTATGAATTGTGTTTCATAGGATTCAAGTACGCGCTTGGTGTGACTCTAGGGTCCAACTTAAGAACTCGGTAGTGGATGATATCCACAAGTACAACAGATGTGCTAGCTACACATGAAGACTACCCGGGTATAAGTTATGATAAATATCTGCAAGATGCTAACATAATTTTATTAGGACCACTCAGTGATAATATTATACAGTCCGGTCTCTTCATCAAACCATGTCAAACTATCGAGCCTAGGGTATGGAGAACTGTCAAACCCTAATAGCTCGATTAGTGTTTGTTGATATTAAACTCATAACCTATAAGATCAAACTGACACTCAGTTTATCTTATTTACCTCGGCCAAAGATTTTCTGGCTATAGTTATATCAAACAATCTTATGATATCAACCCCCTATACTGGGAGAGACGAATCCCATCTTGGCATCTCAATATCTACTTATGTCTCGGGATGCACCCAACAAGAACCGTTATGCACAACTCATTGTGAACTGTGGTTAGGTAAAAGTCTAAGTACACCTATACTGACTTGTAAGATATTACACTCATGCCTCAGGTCAAGAGACTACTTATGTACTATATCACTTGAGAACTTCTATTTGACAGTTAAAGTATAATTACCAACTAGATATTCTCAGTGAGTCGTTCAGTCAACTCATTCACTAATGAGTCACCTGTATACTATATCATGATGTCTCACATCAATGATCCAAGAGATGGATCATCATCCTACCAACGGAGAAATAGAGTATACACTAGTCTTCCCAAAGTGAAAATGTCTCATTTCAACACTTCATCGACTAGGAATATTTAAGAATATACGTTAATGACAAATCAGATCTCTTCATTATAATTATATCCGAAATGTATGATAGTCTAGTATAATTATAAGGACTATATATGTATTTTAAAAAATACCAGATAAATACTAACCAAAATAACATACTATCATTTTGAACAAGGATGTTATATTCATATAGGTCCTATTACAATATACAATTTTTGCCTGCAGGGCACTTATATCTAACACAAGCATGGCCACAGTTGCCCTTAGTGAGCCGGAGGTTTCATCTACGGGTGTTGAAATTATATCCGCAGATGTGCCTACGACCACAATGATGCTGGTGAGTAAAGCGATCTCCTCTATTATCTCTGATATATTGGTGACACTTGTGTTATATCTCATATCGGGCCACGAGTGAATACAAGTTGCACAAACTATCTCTCTAATTACCATGGATGCGATAGTGATCTCTACTAAAGCAGGTCCTTTGAGTTTCGTAGTGGTTCCTCAATCCCCTAATCTCGACGACTTGGTGGAGGTAGAGGTAAAGATCTTGACAGAGAGCTAGGTGATATTGTTTAACCAGAGTGTCGCAATCGCCTTGAATTTACAAAGAGTGTTATTTGCCTATACTCGCAAGTTGTTAAGGGATCAGGTGGGTGTTTTGACATCAGTCGTCAGTTCTATCCACACTAAACCTTTCAAGATGGCAATCAACAAAGCTAAATTCCATTGCCAAGAGTTGTATGGGCTTCGTACAGTTAATCTTGATAGCATTGCTGAGGTTGAGTTCCGTCTCTTGCTAGCAGCTCATTGTAAGACCGGTGAATCTGCCCATGCAGAAATGGAGCGAATCGGTATAAAAGTCCACAATTTGAATGATAGCATTTCGTCGGTTGATGATCATCACACAGAGCTTCAAGGTGTTATCCAAGAAAAGGATGCAATAATTAATAAGGCTAAGGCAACCATTGCTGTGGCTCAGGCGCGTTTGGAAGCAGCTCAACACCAGAAGGAGAAGCTTGAGCTTAATCTAGCCGAATTCACCAAGAGGTAGGACTCTCAAGTTGCAGAGCTTCAAGCTAAAACAAAGTGTTTCTCAGTCATCAGATCCTAGGTTATTCCTATCAATCCTAGAGCTTTGAGGGAGTAGGCCCAGAAGGTTGCTCATGAAGTCAGGGATGCACGAGTGATGAGTGTGTTGCACAAATACACTGAAAGACCATATTGCCACTAGGAAAGAACTCTAGAGGGGGTGAATAGGTTTTATGATAATTAAAACTAATTAATGAATATCCTAGCAAATAAGATATGCAATGAATTATTAGCAAGGATAAGAAATATAAAGAAGGGTAAACAAAATAGTGGACAATATAAACAAAGAGACAATGGCTAAATAAGATGAACAAAAAGAGTGTGCCAATGCAAACTCAAACAAGCAATATGATCGCGGAGTTTAGACCTTCCGTCTACGTCTCCGCTCCCCACTCTAAGGGAGAAATCCACTATCACATCGGGTTTTTAACGCTCACCCGAAAACGTTTACACAACACAATTTTAGTTTTTAACGCTCACCGATCAACGTTCACAATCACTCACAATGTAACTACATAACTACCACCTCAAGTGTTGGCCTCTCACGTGTCTTCCTTAATTGCTCGGAATTACTACCTCTCACTAGGCTTTACTACTGATGCCACTCCTCTTGGGACCGACCACCTCTCTCACCTCTACACTCCTCTTGGTGTACTTGTGTAATACAAAGTGAATCTTTACAATTAATCTCTCAATACAAATAAATTATTCTCTACAATGGATAAGAACACAATGTATGCTTACTCTCTAAGTTACAAATTCACAACCCCAAATAATCCTATGTATATATGCAAATACACTAAGCTCAATAGGTTGTGTGTGAACAAAGAGTATAATCAAAATAAATCTAAACTCAATATAAATCTAGCTTAAAAATGATAATCAAATAATTATATATAAGTGTAGAACTAGATTGAGTTTAGAAACACTTCTCTAAAGATGATAAGAGAGAGAGAGATGAGTTGAATGCCCAAACACAAATGATGATCTCCTCAAGCTCCTGTGAAAATTTCTTCATAAACAAACTTGTAAAAAAACTTTGAAACTCTTAAACTCTTTTAGAAACTTTCTTAAACTTATTTAAGTGTTGAGGGATGATGGGGTATATATAGCAACCCCAAAACCAAGAAAAATCTAAGAAAAATGCCAAAAACACCATAATATGACAAATTTGGAAAACTATCTTTTATAGGCTAAAAATATGCCATTAGTCAACTGATGATGTCATCAGTCAACTGGTCAACTGATGATGTCATCAGTCGACTGATGATGTCATCAGTCGACCGATGATGTCAACAGTCGACTAATAAAGTCAACCGTTGAACAGTTTTGGTAGATTCTAGAATTTTTGTGTATCTAAATTTCTAAAATAAATTAAAAATAGTAAATCAACTCTAAAAATCATGACATTTTGAGAGAAGGTTAAAACATGTATATGAACATGTTAGAGAAATAATTTCTAAAATATAATTTTCTATTTGTGAGAAATAAATGTTTGAACATAAATATCATAGATTCTAGAAACTGCTAAAATATTAAATTTTGTAAAATCAATGCAGTATAGTAAATAAGATCCAAAAATGATAACATTTTGGGAAATGGTTATAAACATGTAATAGAACATGTTAGAAAAAGAAATTTTCAAATTACACTTCCCATTTATAAAATATCATTTATTTTATAAACCGCTTAAAAAAGCAAAAACGTTAAATACTCGATTTTGACAAAAACAAGTTTGCAAATCCTTTTGAATGGATTAATAGACTTAGGAAAATATGTAAGATAGTTATATTTAGTCTATAATCCAAAAACATGACATTTTCACAAAAACGATGTGTAATGAGGTAAATCCACAATTTGTGTGTACGTGTATGAAATGAGCTAAAAGTATCTACACACATAGTATAAACCCTAAACTAATTTACCCAAGCTTGATTGATCTTCAATGAGCTTGTCTTGAATGTGGATGAAGCTTGATCTTAAATTTGACTTTGAATTGCAAATGGCTTCATACCGATATTCCTTCCATCCTCCAATAAATATGATCGTGAAAGCTCAATGCCATCCAACCTCCGACGCATTGTTTATCTAGAATAAATAAAAAACACAAACACTAGACAAACAATATTAGTTATAAATTGTTTGTTAAAACATCATCAAAATAAAAAGGCCAACAATTTTCCCTTTTTGATGATGAAAAATAATTTACACAAGGAGTATATAAAATATACAATAAAGCACAATACTCATAAACATAAATATACTCACATATTTCTCCCTCTTTGGCAATATCAAAAATAGGGATATAAAAGAAATAGGAAAGCGAAAGCTCCCCCTACCTATAAGTATGGTGAGTATAAAAATAAATAATAGGGAATAGCTACCCCTATCAAAATGCCTTAATGAATGTATGAAATGAAGTACTAGGCAAACATGTGAGTAAACATAGATGAGAAACATGATAAATATCACTCACATACAATAACATCATGAGAACATATATAGATATATCAATATAAAAAAATATGTCACAATACATAAACATAAAAACAATGTATAAATAGATTTATAAAATCAAAAGAAAGAAAATATGAGAATCATGAAAAAGTTTTTAAATGAAAACAAATCAGAAAAATGAATTCATAAATCAAATTAAATCACATAATAACATAAAACCAAACCATCATCGATTTTTAAAAAGTAAGAGAGGCAACCATATCAAGCTCTAGAGCTTGATATAACCCATATCAACATTTTTAGCACCTGATAAACAAGATTTGGGAATAAACACCCAGTAAACCCCGGGGTTGCTCAAACACAATCCTCTCATGACAATCAAAACTAAAAATCATGAAAACGAAAAAATATACAAAAAAATTGTTTTCATATTCAAACATTTCAAAAACGTGTTTTTCAAAACCAAGACATAAAAAATAAAAATATTAAAAATCTTGGTTTTAAAAGGATTTTGGCACCCAAGCATTCTTGGCGCCGAAAGATTTAGGGACATGACCCCTATCATTCAAGCTTAAATCCCTAGGGTTATGAACTCTCTTGGGTACATTTAGTGCACGAACACGGTCAAAATAAAAATTGTGTAAATGACCCTTCCGGTTGCAATAAGTACAATGAAATGGTTGAAATGGTTTACGATGACCAAACAGTTGTGCACGGGACTCATTTGCAAAAAATGGTTGTTCTTTAAAATTATTTTGCAAACGATAAACTCTTACCAAATCAAAACAAAATTTGGCCAGATGATCAAATCTACCATAATAATCACATCTATAACATGAGCATGTTTTTATGATGATCTATATGTGTGTGTACATGTGAATGTGATGATGAAGTTTGATGGGATGCATAAACATGATTGGGCATTGTGCATTATAACAAAATTGAGCCAAATGGCCTCTTCGGATGCAAATTGAACACTTATAAATTTTGTTATACATGTGTGCATATTATGTTGGATTCTTAGAAGAATTAACATGTGACTTTGCACACAAGTCCATAAGCTTTTTATTATTTACACACATGTTTTTAAGGTTAAATCTAAAGAAGATACGCGATGTTTAACTTGACTCAACTCATCATTTTGTATACATGTATAGGAAATAGAAGTTGATGAAACCTGATCATTTTTAAATGAATTAAACTTATTTCTAATTGTTTCTACTGTTTGCGTCAGAAATTGATTTCTTCATTGTCATTGAATCTGTTACAATCGTTTATCGACTACAAATTTTAAAAAAGTGAAAAGTCGATCTTTTTATAAGATCTTCTTACACAATAAAAATAAAAAAATACAATCTCTTTAAATTAAACACAATGGAATTTTATCACCTGCTGCTTCGCATGGGATCTTTGTCTATACCAGAGACGCGTTAGTACGTGGACCGTCGCGGATCAAATCTGGTTGACAGTGATAGATTAATGCTCTTACTTCATAAAGAAAACAATCACAGAAGTGATAATCTCTATGAAGCGAGATTATGACTTTTTTGAGATCAAAACCAAGTTTGATCCGGAGGAAAGGGGGAACGGGCTTCATATCTCTCGAATAGCTTCCTCTTTATGCTGAAGTTCACCAAGATCTGCTAGCCCTCCTCTGAAATTCATGTTTCACTCCTCAATTTGACAACACTTCACCCTCTGATTTCAGATCTCTACAAATGAAGGCCCTAGGCTTGTATTTATAAGCTTCAGTTACTGTGTTTTAGGATAGGAATTGATAATTTAACCTCATTCGTAGTTAATAACCGTTTAACCATGTTTAGGGATATCTTCAAAAGAGTTGGGGAGGCTCTAGAACAGAAGAATCTCACGAAAACCATAAAAAAAATCAAAAACGTGTTTTCAGTATTTCTAGGCGTGAGCCATATCTGGTGGCTTGGAACTATGCGAGCCACCAAATGGTGGCTTGGCCTTGGCCGAGCCAGTTTGTATTACCTAGCTTATTTTAGCTCTAACCCCCATGCCTGATCTCAGAATAAGGTAATTTAAGATGCGTTGGATAGATGACAAAAAACCTATAACTTTTATCTTTTAAGATTCTCCAGAATCAAATCACATAATGGCCAAAATCTCAGTTGTTTGTGGCTCGGCACTGTGCGAGCCAGTTTGTAGATCCTTAGGTATTTTGGCTCTAACTCTCTTGTCCAATCTCAGAATAAGGTGATTCAAGATGAGTTAAAAATCTAATAAAAATACCTACAATGATGAGTTAGAAATCTGATAAAAATACCTACAACTTTTGCCTTTAAGCTTCTCTAGAATTAAATTGAATAGTGGAAGAAATGTCAAGTCTTTGTACGAGTCACCACATGGTAGCTCGGCACTGTGCGAGCCAGTTTGTACTTTCTTAGGTATTTTGGCTCTAACTCTCTCGTCTGATCTCGGAATAAGGTGATTCAAGATATATTAAAAAGTTGGTGAAGAGACCTACAACTTCCAATTGGTCAGCTACACATGCTGTGGGCAAGGCAAAATTGGTGTTTCGCCCCTTTTGGGCGAAATACAACTCTAGGCTGAGTTGTTTTGCCATTTCGCGTGTTACGTTGACTCTTACACTTTACCAATTCATTTCATGCATTTAGTTAACTTGGAGGTGGGTGGTGAGTGTGTTAGCTACTTGGAGCTGGTCGGTGACTTGTTGGTACGTCATCAACGGTTCGCCGATTCGCTTCATACCCTTGTCGGCATCAGATAATCCTCCTTGCCTCAGATAATAATGTTCATCATCTTCTTTCCATCTTGAACTGTGTGTGAGCACCTACAGACAATTTTTGATACCTACAGATACCCCCTCCAAAGTATTTTAGTCTCGTTTCTTTTATAGAAGAGCCTGAAATACTTTGGATGTGATAGGCCCAACCTTTAGTCGGTGTAAAAGGACCTGTAATTAGCTTTAGTTCTTGACTTCTTTAATTCTTAGTCTATCAGTATTTTGTCGAATAGCTAAAATTCTTCTGGCTCTACGTTTATCATCTGACCGTTGTCGAAGTCTTGAATTAAAATTGGTGTGTTGATTTCTGATTTTAGCTCATGTCGTTGAGTTAACGTTGAACTGATTATCTTCGTCAGGGATTCGTATCTGAATTACAGTTGAACTCATTAGGATTATCCTTTGTTTTAGAGTTGATCTGAGCCTTATTTTGGCAAGAATTGATGACGCGTTAACTGGTGTTGACTTTGATTGTAATGCGTTGACCGGTGTTGAGCTTCATTGCAACAAGTTCAAAGTCCTTTGTGAAAACTTCGGCTGGAATTGATATTCTCCCGGGTGTTCAAGTCACGAGACTAACTAATGAAGCTGGTGTGTTAGTGACTATCGTGCTTATAGGATTTTTGGCAAACTCTTAGCCATAAACATGTTTGACGAGTGTCACACCCCGCTTCCCAAAATACCCGGGAATCGAAACGTGAATAAGCCCGCGGCGTATTAGATTGAGAAGAAATGTACACTGTCATTTTATTCTTTTTTTTTTCTTCTCAATCCAATACGTTAAGCGTCTGGAAATAAATACAATGTGAAGTCACAGGTCCCCGATCACAGATAGCAAGAATATAATAGACAAACTCAGAATAAAATAATATATATCACAGATGAATATCATCCAAGACATAATAATACAGGTCAAACGTGCCCTTATACAAAAACTATCTGAATGAAATATTAGAGAATATAAAAATACACTGATCAAAAGGAAATGAAGGTGATACAAAACAAACTGAAAGGAAATGACTAAGCTTCGGCTTCTTCTTCTGCTACGTCTGCAAGGCACTCATGCTGAGAATCCTCTGGCTCCTGGCGATCCCCCAGCTAGACCTGTTCTTCCTCTAAGTCTGACGTACACCAGAGAAAACAGGTGTACATCAACGTGTATGGCACACGGCAAGACCCCACAAACAAATAGAACAAACAAAAACCAAATGGAAAATAATACGATGACAGAAATGACAAAAGAACCATGTAACTAGAAATCCAACAAAATCAATCAAGTAACAAGTCGTTCATGCAACTAGCGATCAGAATAATCATCCAAGTAACGGGAGCATACAATAGATGAATTAATACCTAAAAATCTACAACATGAGACGTAGTACGTCGAGCGAAATAATCCAAACAATGAAACTCTCATGTATATACCATATGTCTCAAGTTATAGATAATTAAATATTAACCACGATCTATGTATGAAAAGAAAACAACTGGCCTACATCTCACAAGAATCTAAAATCATCTAAATAACGAGGTCATGTAACTAGCCATCCTATGTCATCTCCCTGGTCCACGTCTCACTAGAGTCAAAGTTCACATTATCGGATATCAGGTTAACAACCACATCTCACTCGAACCTCAGACCCGCCCTAGTACGAAACGTTTCACTGGTGCGTACCTTGAAATAATCAATAATCATAATATCACCGTTCCTCAGACCTACCCCAGTGCAAAACGATTCACTGGTGCGAGCCTGGAAATAAACAACAACATATCCGATAACATGAACCCAGACCTTCCCATCCCAACTCTTCTTGTTTTCTAAGTCAACAATACGCAGGTATCATGGTCTTGTACACGACACGCTAGGCAACTAAGGACATGAACTATTAACGGTTCTCAACAAAACAAGAAATAATAAATAAATACAACTAATCTTATGCAAATCATATGATGAACATGACTATATAAGCTAGCGATGAAATCAGGTGCGCATATATGACATGACTGAGTATAAATAACAGTGTCAACATGTCGGTGTCAATGTACATAAAATGTTGTATTCTTCAACTATCAATCACACTGTCATAATACAAAGATAATCTTTTTCCAAAATAACTTCTTCAAAAATATTTATCATTCTACAATAATTTCCTTCCACGATAAAAATTCTAAAAATATTATAATTAATCTAAAATAATTCTCTTACCCAAAATAAATTTTTATTATATTTGTCCTAAAAATACTATTCATCACCTAATTATTATTCATTCAATATTATTCATCAAACCCACGTAGATAATTATACTACAAACTAATCTACACATTTAATATATAATTATTAAAACGATAATGAGAAGCGGAATCTTGCCTAGGGGTTCGTCGAACGAATCTATTATGGTGGCACGAGTCAGATCTGGCACGGGGAGCGCGATGTGGTGGCTGCTGTGGTGGAGTTCGGATCAACGGGGAGGTGGTGGTCGTGCTTAGGGTCGTGGAAGTGGCGCTGTAGCGGGAGGGGAAGGCCGATGATTTCGGCAGTGGAGTGGTGGACGGAGAGAGGGCGTTGGTCAGGGAAGAGAACAAGAGAGAGGGAGAGAATGTTGTTGGCGGTGGTGTTTTCATGAACAGAAAGAAGAGAGGAGAGAGAAAACGAGGGATATATATATAAAGGGAAATTTTAGGGTTTTGAAAATTATTTTTAAAATAATAATAATTACAAAATAATTTAAATAATTATGTGAAAATTATCTACACATTAAAACATACAAGTTGTGGTATTATAACCGAAAATACGTAACAGTAGAAATAATACAATAAATTACATAATTAAACAAGAATAATTAATAAAAATATAATTTCTTATATTTAAAATCAAACAATTATGGGATAATTATATATATAGTAAAACGTACCAGTTATACTAATACAATAGATAATATGTAATAGTAAAAATAATATAGTAAATTATACAAATAATACATAATTAATAATACAACATATTATACGAAAATATACGTAATTAATAATAATAATACAACGTATTATTTAAAATAACATGTAACAGTACCAATAACACAACAGATAAATTTTAGAAATTTTTACTGTACTTTATAAATATTTAAATTATTTAAATAAATATAAACTTAGACCTTAAATCATAGAAAATTGTAGAAATTTGAGAAAAATATAAATACTCTTTTAAAAATCATAATTAAATATTTTAAAATACCAGAAAATAATTTTAACTAGTATCAAAATTCTTGGTCATTACAACGAGCCTTTACCAACTACCGTTTGAGTTGGACTAGCATGTAAATTGTTTAAGTCCGTTACGCAGGTGATGTTATGCTAAAAGAATGAACTCTCTTAGAATTGATGCTATGTTATTGAATATATACACTTCGTCATTTGTCATGAGAATAGACTACCTGGTAACGTGTGTTAGACACAAACTTTAGGATTTTTGGAAAAACCTTCAGCCATCAACGGATTTGATATGCCTTTACCGATTATCGTTTGAATCGAGCTTGCATGTGAATTACCTAAATCCGTTTCACATGTGACATTGTTCTACGAGAATGAGCTCTCTTAGACTTGGTGCTATGATATTGAATACATAGCTTTGTATTTTTTACGGGAAAAGACTAACCGACAACGCGTATTAGGCGTAGACTTATCTCTATTCAGGGATTAAGATAACATCCCCCAGATGTGAATCCTGGCGTTCTTTTCACGGAGAAAGGTTAACCAGTAGATATTGACTCATCTTTACTTAGGATTCAAGATAAAATTCCCCATACGTGTAAGGCACGGATTTTGGCGTTATTAATAACGACCTGCCACGATGTCGAATACGTGGGTTTTTGTCCTTTTTATGACGAAAGACTAATCAGCAATGTATGTTAGGTGCTGACTTAACCTTACTTAGGATTCAGGATAAAATTCTCCATACATGTAAGGCACGGATTTTAGCGTTTTTAATAATAGCCTGCCATGATATTGAATACATGGGCTTTTGTCCTTTTTACGGTAAAAGACTAACCGGCAACGTGTGTTAGGCGCTAACTTATCTCTACTTAGAATTCGTGATAAAATTCTTCGTACGTGTAAGGCATGTATTTTGGTGTTATTATTAACGGCATGCCATATTGTTGGATACGTAGGCCTTTATCCTTTTTACAGCAAAAGACTCTCCGGCAACGCTTGTTAGACACTAACTTATCCCTATCTAGGATTCGGGATAAAATTCCCCGTGTGTGTAAGACACAAATTTTAGCATTATTAATAATAGCCTACCACTATGTTGGATACATAGGCTTTTGTCATTTTTACGGTGAAAGACTAACCGACAACGCGTGTTAGACGCTGACTTATCCATACTTGGGATTCGGGATAAAATTCCCTATGCATGAAAGGCATGAATTTTTGGTGCTATGGTGTTGAATACGTAGACTTCATCGTTTTCGCGGGAACAGACCACTCGACAGCATGTGTTAGATGCAGACTTATCTCTATTTAGGGATCGAGATAAAGTCCCTCATACGCGTAAGACATGGATTTTGATGTTGAAACGTGGTGTCTTCTATTGGGGCAAAGACGAACCTGATGCTGGAGAGGAAAAATTTTATATTCTATCTCCAGGTACAAAATAAATTCAAAGTGGGATCTCCACTTTGAGAATAAAAAAATTAGATAATCCTAACTGTCGGAAGGTTTGATTACCTAATCTAAAGGTAGAATTTGATGTTGGAAGGTGGTGTCTTCTCTTGGGGCAAAGATGAACCCGATGCTGGAAAGGAAAAAATTTTATATTCTATCTCCAGGTAAAAAAGAAATTTAAAGTGGGATCTCCACTTCGAGAATCGAAAAAAATTTGGATAACCCTAACTATCAGAAGGTTTGATTACCAAATCTAAAGGTGCATTTCCCGTTTATCAATAGGAAACTCCAATTTTGGCCCTAGCTGTAGGAAGGTTTAACCATGAAGGAGGTTTGAGATAACCATAACTGTAGGAAGGTTTGATCACTCGATTTAAAAGTAAACCACTCGTTCATGAAAGGAATCGAGAGGGGATTTTGGTTTTGGTCTAACTATTGGAATGTTTGACCAAAAAACAATGGGAGTGAAGATACAACTAACACTAATAATGTTGACTCGTACAAATCACTCAGTGGGTTTTTTAGTGTCAAGAGGCTAGGGCTTAACACGAAAGGGTTTGATGATTGCTATGGATCAGCAGCTTGAATTTTTAAAAACTGTGTTAAGACTTTAACATTGGGAGTGTAAAGTCCGCCAACACAATCGGAGTTTGGATGGACTCAGCCGAAAGAATTTTGGTGGACCCACCGTCAGTTAACTTGATCAGTGAGGAACTTTGTGATGGAGGACTATGAATCATCAAGCACTCCATAGTTAAACTATGAGAGTTTCGTGAGGGAAGATTGATTGGATGAAGTGATTGAATCTCATCTCGATGAAAGAGTGCTCAAAAAATCACAGTGGGTGGGTTTAAATCATATTGGAAATGATTAAATAGCCATAGTTGGAGATTCTAATCAAAATTAGGAATGAATTATTCTGCAAACTGATTTTCACCATGAATAATTGGTTTTACGTTATCCTTAAAAATACCATGTGTAGTATCCTTTCGGAACTTTCCTTTGGAATGCATTAAGGTATCTCACCCCCAACTCTTTGGCGAACTTGAATCCAACTGTATTCTGCCATATTATTGGGTTATTCTTAAAAATATTAAGAGTAATATTCTTCAAGAACTTTCCATTAAAAGAAATAAGGAAAGCAGTTTAATCTCATATACCCGTTGGAGGGATAGAGAGAAGCAGTTTATACTCTTATACTTGTCAGAGTCTGTGAAGGAGCAGTTTATACTCATATACTTTTCGGAGTATTGGAAGAAGAAGTTTATACTATTATACTTGTTGGAGTGTCGGAAGGAGCAGTTTATACTCTTATACTTGTCCAAGTGAAACGTTCTCATTCGGCTCATTTTGGCGTTATGATGCCGGCATCGACCAAGGCTTGAATGTTGTTCTTGAGAGTGAAGTAAGCCTTGGTAGGATAAATAGTCTCCCTGTGGTATGTATAGTACTTTGGATCCGAAGTGTTGTTAGCTTCCTCCTGATTTGTAATAGGTGACAGCTTGATTTTGTTGTTTTCAAGGAGGTATTTGAAGATAGCCAGAACCTCTTCATCCTTGAAGGAGTACTCTTTTTGGAGTCTTGAATTTGGGATCCTTCACTGCTTCTGAGGTTGGTGTTGTGACGTCTGATTAGCATTTGTTGGACCCTAGAGGGGGGGTGATTAGGGTCAAAAGGCTCTAATATGCAATTTAAAATACACAACAAGCAGTTCACAGTAAAAGATGCAAACAAAGTAAATAAGAGAGGGTTAGGAATTGTTATCCTTGACGCGCGATGTGTTAACGAGGTTCGGCCCTCTGGCCTACGTCCCCGCTCCCCACTCTCGAGGAAAAATCCACTACACAGTCGGTTTGGAAGCCGGAACTTCGTCTACACAGCGATCCCACACGATCTCTCTCACTACACAGTTTGATCTCAACAGATCACTCCCTCACAGTAGATCTTACTCAAGATCTCAACTACACAGCAGAAGAAAATGATGCAGAACAGTCTCTCTTTACACAGCCCCTATGGTAAAGAGAACAAGTTACTTGAAGCTGGGAGGTGAGCTCACAAAACACAGAGAGGAAAAACAGAGAACTGATTTGAAGATTTTTTCTCAGGAAAACAGAAAACACTCTCTCTTGTTTTTCAAACGTTGGGGGCAAGGAAGAAGAAGCAGCTGGGGGGGTTTTTTATAGAAATGATAAAAACATTTTGAAAACAAAACCTAATCTTCATGTTTAGGAAGATAATCTCTTTTTCAGAAGGTAAGCTCAGACTGAGCCAAGCACCAAAGAGTGAAAGCACAGCCATCGAGGCAAAAAATGACCGTTTAATAAAAATCTCGTTTGACTGAAAGAAGAGAGAAGCGGTCGTCCGAAATACCAATCGGTCGACCGAAAATTTATGTCGGTCGACCGCGAGCTGATTCTAAAACTGAGAAAACAAACAGACCCATATTCGGTCGACCGGCGCGGTCGACCGATATAGAAATTGAAATTTCGGTCGACCGTACCGGTCGACCGACGAGTTTCTGGAAAATACTGAGGAAAGGGATATATGAGCGGTCGACCGGGCCGGTCGACCGCTTTCTGATATATGACACAGAAACTGTTTTTGACCTCCTTGAAATATTTGCAAAATATTCATTTGACCTCTGAAAAATCTGAAACTTTGTAAAATGTTTTTAGTACTAAAAACAAACTGTTTGGAAGAAGAATTTTGCAGATAGGTCCTCAAACTTGTGAAAAATAAGGTTTTGTGAAAAACGCTTAAAAACTTAAATATGAAAACATGTGTGTGAGTCCCAATAGCTTCAAGTAAACATATTAACTCTTTGCCTACATTCTAGCACTAGAGAGAAACATAAAAGAAAACTAATATCCTCAAATTTAAAGCAATACTTGAGCTTTGATATAGCTTGAATCGGATGAAGCTTTTATATGACTTTGTTGTTCTTGAATTAACGTTGCTTCATCTCTTGGCCTCCTCCTCCTTTGGATATCATCTTTGTAGCATATATTCCATCCATCCTCCATTAATGGCACTAACGAGCTTGATAGATAGATTTACTATTTTTTCACTCAATAAGCCATTAGTACCGATAATGGTGGTTGTAAGAATATCATCAAAACATAAGGGCTAACAGCATTAACAGCTACTATATGTGCCTTTTCCATACCACGAGAAACAAAATTCGAGTTCGGGGGTTTAATCGTCGGTTGGTCTCTTTTAAGCTTTTTTCTTTTGAGAAAGCGTTCGGCCTGTTCCCCGTATACTTTAAATTCTTTCCATGTTATGGATGACACAACCCCCAGGACTTCCAGGACGTCAATAGAAAGGTTGTTATGATAGGTTTAGAGGATGAATTCCTCCGTGACCGGATTTTGGCAATTCATCGCCTTGTTGCGTAAGTGTTTAAAAAATTTGTCAACTGACTCCCCGTCTTTTTGTTTTTCATCCAAAAGGGCTCTAATCAATACTTCGGTGTCATCATCGAAGAAGTTTTTGAGGAATGAGCTCTCTATGTCGTCCAAGCTACTGATACTTCCTGGCTTGAGATGACAGTACCAATCGAAGGCAACTCCACAAAGGGTGCCAACGAATGATGAGGCCATAAAGGGTTCATTGTCGGAGATCACACTCAAGTGGGACTTGAAGTAAATCACGTGTTGAGTGGGTGAGCCCTTTTCGTCAAACAACGTGAAGTTAATTAGATTGAACTTCACCAGATATGAGATTGACTCCCACTCTCTTGGGTAGGGACATGAAGTACCTGTTTTCCTCACTTCTTGAATGGACATTAAGGCATTGACATTATTTTATAGCTCTTTCATTATCTCGTCTTCGCCCGTATTCTTCTTCGGGCGATTTCGAGGAGGAATAACTAGATCACCCCCAGCATTATCATCCTCGGTGGGACCACCCCCAGCATTTTGGTTAATAAGAGGGGTATCAGCGTTGATATTTTCTTCAACGTCTGAATTACTATCTTCTTGATTGGTAGTGTTGCAATGCCTAGATTCACCAATCTGATTTGGTAAGGCTTGAATCTATTGATCATGCAGTTCCCTTATCCGTTGTACAGTCATTTCTATTTCAAGTTTGAAATTCTCTTTCTGCTTAGCCAGAGCGTCTTCGAGGATTTTGGCTATTTGTTCAGCATTGATCATGAACGCCTCACGAGATTGTCCTGTGCTGGACACTGTACTGACGAAAGTGATCGCAGAGTTAGCATCTGATATTTTATCCTCCGAGGATAACCCTCTGTTCATCTGTTCATAATCCCTTGGTCTGATAGTTCCGGATCAGAGCCAAGTGATGCGCTGAGATGCCTCCGAGAAAGAGTCGGGACTGTAACGCCTTGGCATTTTTCATTTATCGGTCACATTGATGGTAACTTCTAGAAGCTCATCATCATGACCAATAGATTTCTTCTTGTAGACACGTCTTGATTTAGATTGGGACAATTCGGTGAAGATTCTTTCGAATACCGAGACCCTCAGTGGAGTGGTCCTGTGAGAGCTACACTCTAATAATACAGCACTTATTAACTTAGCACACGAACAGTGGGAATTTGTTTCCCGCATGCCTCTCTTCTGAAACTTGTTCGTACCCCCAACTCGATAGTATAACTCATCGGTATTATCACCGGAGCAACCTATCAGGTGTTGGATGACTTCCTAGGTATAATGTCATCATCATTCGAGGAATATGTTTCCTTCTAGGGACATAACATCTTATTGGCGTTCTCAAGAGTCATTTGTTTAGGACCACGCCTATGAGAACGTGAGACCTCAACAGACTCTTGGACTTCGACACATAGCCCCAAGCGAGCGGTTATTAAAATTTTCCCTTCATGGGATGGATTTGACTTAAAGAGAGTGCGTGTACAACCCCCATCTTGAATAGCCACTTAGGATTCATTCACCGAACCCAAGTGTTCTATGATCGGAAGTTTGCCTCGATCCCCGTGCAAAGGACCAAGGTGATCCATGATCTTCATCTTGAATCAGGATAAGTCCACACTGTCGTGGGCCTCTACCGGGGGTGCAAGATTCATCGGGACAGGAGTATGGGCTGTCGGAGACTCGGAAATGGCCGCGGGAAGTGAATCAAGTGCGAGGCAGGCTGACCTAGCTCGACTTTGGTGTGGGCTACCATTTGGTGGCTCGGCCTTGGCTGAGCCATTCTTTGGTGGCTCGGCTTTGGCCGAGCTAGTAGGAGGTGCTCGGTCTTGGCCGAGCCAGCAGGAAGTGGTTCGCACTTTCTGATAGTTTCGGGTGTTGTTCGAGTTGTTTTTGATGCCATTTTAGACTTTGGCTTCCAGACTTGGCGTAGTTTTGGTGGTTTCTTGACCATCTCTTCCCTCTGCAATTTTTGTGCCTCCTGCACAAGAATTTGCGTGTGCATGACGCTTTTGGATGTGTTCATCAAGTGTCGAATGGATCCTTTTGACGCGGGTCCATTCATCAGTTGATGGTCTAGAGGAAGAGCGATTTGCTCGTTCTTGGAACGCTTGGCGCTTTCTGAATTTTAGATCCTCCTCATAGCGGATCTCGTCGACCGGCTCTAAAGTCTTAGCGAGCTGACGGGCGAGGCATTGTCATTGCCTTTGACGAGCCTACTTTGTCAGAATTAGCGCATCTTCGTTAAATAACCCCCGGATTGAAGAGGAGTCATTATAATCTAAAATTTCGGCTTCTTTGGATGCTGGAGGAGCGTTGCAAGGGGATGCTTAAGCAACAATTTGGTGAGAGTCATCACGAGCCTTCTTTGATGCTGATATATTCCTATACTTATGGGACGAGGAAGATCTTGATGAGGATGATGAGAGGTATTCCTCGAACTTGACCTGGTCGAACTCATACTCAACCTCTACATCAACCAAGATCTTGATTTGTGGTTATGACACGGCAGCCTTAGCAAAGAAACTATTAGCTTCCACTGTGGTCGCCAGCGTGTTTGCGTCGGAAATTAATTTCTTCATAGTCATTGAATCAATTTCAATCGTTTATCGATTACAAATTCAAAAAAAATAGAAAATTCGATCTTTTTATAAGATCTTCTTACACAATAAAAAATAAACAAATAAAATCTCTTTAAAACACACACAACGAACATTTTTCACCCGCTGCTTCGTGTGGGATCTTTGCTTGTGCCGGAGACGCGTTAGTCCGTGGACCGTCGCGGATCAGATCCAGTTGACAATGGTAGATTAATGCTCTTGCTTCACAAAAGAAACAATTACAGAAGTGATAATCTTAACCAAGCAAGATTACAACTCTTCTTGAGATCAAAACCAAGTTTGATCTGGAGGAAAGGGGGAACGGGCTTCAGATCTCTTGAAAAGCTTCCTCTTTATGTTGAAGTTCGCCAAGATCTGCTAGCCCTCCTCTAAAATTTGTGTTCCACTCTTCAATTTGACAGCACCTTGCTCGCTGATTTTAGATCTCTATAAATGAAAGCCCTAGGCTTGTATTTATACGCTTCGGTTGTAGCGTTTTAGGATAGGAATTGATAATTTGACCTCATCCGCAGTTAATAACCGCTTAACCATATTTAGGGATAGCTTCAAAACAGTTAGGGAGGCTCTAGAATAGAAGAATCCGATAAAAACCATCAAAAACATGTTTTCAGTATTTCTGGGCGCGAGCCACCATCTGGTGGCTCGGAACTATGCGAGTCACCAAATGGTGGCTCGGCCTTGGGCGAGCCAATTTGTACTACCTTGAGTATTTTAGCTCTAACTCGCTCATATAATCTCATAATAAGGTCATTTAAAATGCCTTAGAAAGATGACAAAACACCTACAACCTTTGTCTTTTAAGATTCTCTAGAATCAAATTGTATCATGGCTGAAATCTCAGTTTTTGTGCGAGCCACCAAATGGAGGCTCGACACTGTGCAAGCCAGTATATCCTCAGATATTTTGGCTCTAACTCTCTTTTTGGAACACAGAATGAGGTGATTCAAGATGTGTTAGAAAGTTGATAAGAAGGTCTACAACTTTTATCTTTTGAGATTCTCTAGAATTAAATTGCATTGTGGCCGAAATATCAGTTTTTTGTACGAGCCACCACATGGTGGTTTGGCACTGTGCAAGCTAGTTTGTACTTCCTCAGTTATTTTGACTCTAACTCTCTTGTCCGATCTCGGAATGAGGTGGTTCAAGATGCGTTGAAAAGCTGGCAAAGAGACCTACAACTTTTAATGGGAGATCCACATATAGTGTAGGTGAGACAAACATGGTGTTTCGCCCCTTTTGGGCGAAATATAACTCCTGGCTAAGTTGATTTGTCATTTTGCGTGTCATGTTAACTCGTACGCTTCACTGATTCGCTTCATGCATTTGGTTAACTTGGAGGTGGCCAGTGAGAGTGTTGGCCACTTGGAGCTGGCCGGTGACTTGTTACTACGTCATCAACGGTTCGTTGATTCGTTTCATATGATTATCAGCGTCAGATAATCCTCCTTGACTCAGATAAATATGTTCATCGTCTTCTCTCCGTCTTGAGCTACATGTGGAAACCTACAGACAATTTTTGACACCTATATCTACTTCTAACATAGTATTGTACTTTTCATGAGTTAAACTAGCAATATTTGAAATTAAAGAATCATGATCCAATTTAAATTTTCTATTATTTTTTTAGGATCACATTCTCATTAGCAATAGTATCAAACTTAGAAGTTAATAACTCATGATCGATAAATTTTTGACACATGCATGCTTTTTAAATCTAAAAAATTATAGTGCAATTTCTTATAGGCATTAATTAATTTTTCATATGCATATGTGATATCATAAATGGATAATTCGGATTCTGAATTGCTTACAACACTAGGGCTATCCTGTTGGACCCTAGAGGGGGGGG
>BQKN01001067.1:719958-740145 GCA_022839385.1 Asparagus kiusianus | reverse complement strand
TTCTCCAAAGTTGGCATAATATAAGTACTATCAATAACTTCCCATAAATCAATATTTTTAGATTGAACAAATATTTTAAATCTAAAGCACCATTGAGCATAAGGGAAGTTTTTGTATTTCAGAGCAACACTAGGATCATAGCCTAATCTCATATTCATAATTTTAAAAAATTATGCAAGCAAGATATAAATAATCTCAAAACTAGATTAGCATAAAAAAGATAACTTGGATCTTTAACTTAAGGCGAATTAAACCTTAAATCAAAGAGCACCAAGCTCTGATACCAATTGAAAGACCCTATTACCACTAGGAAAGAACCCTAGAGGGGGTGAATAGGGTTTATGCTAATCTAATCCGATTTAATACTAATTAAAACTAATTAACGAATATCCTAGCAAATAAGATATGCAATAAATTATTAGCAAGCAATATAAAGAAGGGTAAACAAAATAGTGGACAATATAAACAAAGAGGCAATGGCTAAATAAGATGAACAAAAAAAATGCGCCAATACAAACTCAAAAAAACAATATGATCACAGAGTTCGGACCTTCCATCCTACGTGTCCGCTCCCCACTCCTGGGGAGAAGTCAGCTATCACACCGGATTTTTAATGCTCACACAAAAATGTTTACACCACACAATATCGATTTTCAACGCTCACTGATCAACGTTCACAATCACTCACAATGTAACTACACAACTACCACCTCAAGTGTTGTCCTCTCACGTGTCTCCCTTAAGTGCTCAGAATTACTACCTCTCACTAGGCTTTACTACCGACGCCACTCCTCTTGGGACTGACCATGTCTCTCACATCTACACTTCTCTTGGTGTACTTGTGTAATATAAAGTGAATCCTCATAATTAAGCTCTCAATACAAAAAAATTGATCTCTATGATGGATGAGAATACAATGTAGGCTCACTCTTTAAGTCACAAACCCACAACCCCAAATAATACTATGTATGCAAATACAATAAGCTCAATAGGCTATGTGTGAATAAAGAGTATAATCAAAACAAATCTAAACTCAATATAAATCTAGCTTAAAAATGATAATCAAACAATTATATATAAATGTAAAGCTAGATTGAGCTTAGAAACACTTCTCTAAAGATGACAAGAGAGAGAGAGAGAGAGAGAGAGAGAGAGAGAGATGAGTTGAATGCCCAAACACAAATCCCTCAAGCTCTTGTGAAAATTTCTTCACAAACAAACTTTGAAACCCTTAAACTCTTTTAGAAACTTTCTTAAACTTGTTTAGAAACTTTCTTTGAAGGATTATAAGTGTTGAGGGATGATGTGGTATATATAGGAAACCCCAAAGCCAAGAAAAACCCAAGAAAAATTTCAAAAATACTATAAAATGACAAATATAGAAAACAAGCCAGTATAGGCTGAAAACATGTCATCAGTAGACTGATGAAGTCGACCGTTGAACAGTTTTGGCAGATTCTGGAATTTTTACGTATCTGAATTTCTAAAATCAATTAAAAATAGTAAATCAACTCCAAAAATCAAAATTTTTTGAGAGATGGTTCTAAACATGTATATAAACATGTTAGAGAAATAGTTTCTAAAATATAATCTTCCATTTGTGAGAAATAAATGTTTGAACATAGATATTATAGATTCTAAGCTGAAACATCCGATTTTGTAAAATCAATTCAGCATAGTAAATCAGTTCCAAAAATGATAAAATTTTAGAAAATGATTATAAACATATAATAGAACATGTTAGAAAAATAAATTTTCAAATTTTATTTCCTATTTGTGAAATATCATTTATTTTGTAAACCGTTCAAAAAAGCAAAAATGTTAAATAATCGATTTTGACAAAAACAATTTCAAACAAGTTTGCAAATCCTTTTGAATGGATTAATAGACTCATGAAAATATGTAAGATAGTTATATTTAGTCTATAATCCAAAAACACGATATTTTCACAAAAACAATGTGTAATGAGATAAATCCACAATTTATGTGTACGTGTATGAAATGAGCTGAAAGTATCTACACACATAGTATAAACCCTAAACTAATTTACCTAAGCTTGATTGATCTTCAATGAGCTTTTTTTGGATGTTGATGAAGCTTGATCTTGAATTTGACTTTGAATTACAAATGGCTTCATACCGATATTCCTTCAATCCTCCAATGGATATGATCGTGAAAGCTCATTGTCATTCAACCTCCGACGCATTGTTTATCTAGAATAAATAAGAAAACAAAAACACTAGACAAATAATATTAGTTATAAATTATTTGTTAAAACATCATCAAAATAAAAATGCCAACATACACATTTTTTATCCACTTTTCCTGTAATGATCTTTTTGTAGCTCTTTTAATAAATAAAAGAACTTCTTATCTTCCTTGATATGTGTATGACAGAGGTGTAATCGTATCATAAGAACATCTTAGCTAGGGATAATGGTGTTGGGATCAAACTAACATAGGTGTAACGTTAACATAATAGCTTGACCAAGTTGACACTATTCAGTGGTGTAATGTTAACATGACAGTGAGAGGATATTTGACAGAGGTGTAATTTTAACCAGTCAAATAGGATGACCGACAGAGGTGTAATGTTAACCGATCAGTTGAATCAAACTGATAGAGGTGTAATGCTAACATATCAAGTATGCAAGATAAGTATTGTTAAGAGGTGTAATGTTAACATGATAGTACGCACGAATTTTACAGAGATGTAATGTTAACGTGCCAAAAAGGAGTGACCAATGGAGGTATAATTTTAACCGGTAGGTTCACGATAGTCCAAAGGACGACTACTATTTAGAAGTGTAATGTTAACTTAATGGTAGGAAATTAATGGAAGTATAATGTTAACTAATCAATTTTTGATAAGAGCGAGTTCAACAGAGGTGTAATGTTAAACGGTCAAATTCGCTAGGATAGGTTGACAAAGGTGTAATGTTAACCAGTCGACCAAATGGTCTGACAGAGGTGTGATGTTAACCGGTCAGATCATTCAAAATGAGAAACTATTCAGAGGTGTAATGTTAACGTGACGGTTTGATCAAGTCAGTACTGTTCAGAGGTGTAATGTTCACATGACAGTACAAGGATGTCTGTTATAAGCACTGTTTAGAGGTGTAATGTTAACATGACAGTACAAGGATGTGTAGAATAGCACTGTTCAGAGGTGTGATGTTAACATGACAGTGATAAGGATATCTTGGAGTCAAGCAGATGTGTAATGTTAACTTAATGACTCGTTGAGGATTTTGGAATCAGGAAGTCCAATGTTTCTAACTAGAGCTGGAAACTTAAACATGACCAAAATCTCTGTGGGGAGATAGAATTGGCCGATATCATGGATAGTATTTCATAAAAAACTTCTCGTTGATTGGTGCCATAAGCCTATTACCATGTTGGTCAATTAGACGATATGCTCCATTGGAGTAGACTGTCACTACTACAAATAGACATTCCCATTTGGGTTAGAATTTTCCTTTAGTCTTATGCGTCATGACCATGGGTCAACGAACAGCTAAGACTAAATCGTCTTCTTTGAAGGATCGTTCTCTGACTCTCTTGTTGAAGTCCCTCGAGATTCGTGACTGGTAGATCTTGATTCTTTGTTGAGCTTAAAGTTTTAGCTCATCCAGCGCTTCTAATTCTTGCAGGCACTTTAGATGATGTTCTTCAGTTGTCATTTTTTCAGCAATGGCAATTCTTAATGACAGTACCTAAATTTTTAGAGGGATCACGGCTTCGCATATGTAGACCAATGAGAATGGCACAAAGCCAATAGGAGTGCGGACTACTATTTGGTAAGCTCATAAACACTCTCTAAGTTTCTTGTCCCAATCTTGTTTGTTGGAGAAGACGAACTTCTTCAGTAGTTTGATGATGGTTTTATTCAGCTAGACCATTAGCAGTTGGGTTGTATGGCGTAAAAGTCACATCTTGAATTTTGTACTTGTTGCAGTGTTTGAAGAACGATCGACTAACGATTTATGGACCGTTATCGTGAATGATTCATCTGGAAATATCGAATCGATAGATCACATGATGTCTCAAGAATTTTATCACTTGAGAAGTCTTAACTTCTCCGAGGGGAACAACTTTAGCCCGTTTGAAGAAGTAATCTATGATGGTCAGGATGAATCAATGACCTTTGGTGGACGGCGGGCTGATTAGCTAATGATGCCCATGCCCCAAGCATCAAATAACGAAGAGTTAGCTGTCAGATGCAATTTTTCTAGAGGTTGATATAGGAAGGCAGTGTAGATTTGACATGTGTGACATTGTTTAGCGTATGCTACTGCATCTGCTATCATTATCAGCCAGTAGTAGCCTAGACAACGTAGTTAGTCTTGAAGTTTAGGACCTGGTTGATGAGCTCCACATGCACCATCGTGGGCTTAATTTAACACTTCTCGAGGTTCACTTGGTGATAAGCATCAGAGTAAAATATCGTTGAAAGCTCGTCAGTACAAAGTCTATGTGGCAGAACCATAGAAAAAACACGGAGCTCTTCTTTGAATCAAGGCCGCTTGCTTTGGATCATCTGGTAGTATCCTGTGAAAGATATAGTCAATGATTGGGAACCGCCAATCATTAGCTTCGAAGTGAGTTGGCCTAACATTCACTTCGTTGACTTCAAGAATTTCTCCAAAGAGCATAATTGACGGCTAGCCACGGTGATACATCGGGTAGATTTAGGCGCCAAAGCAAGTGTGGCTGCGACGGATGGTAGAGCTTCTGCATGAGTGTTCTCAAGGTGAGCTATGTAGCTAATGTAGAAACCTTCAAAAGATTGAGCAAGCCTTGTTGTCGCTTTATAGTAAGGTATGAGGTCGTTGTGGCGGACCTCATATTATCCCTCGATCTGATTCACGATCAGTTTAGAATCGCCATAAGCTTCAAGGTATTTAACACCCAAGTTGTAGGCTAATTATAAGAGCATTATACTCGGCTACATTATTAGAGCATGGCTCGGTCAATAAATAGGCCCGAGGGAGGACCTGTCCAAAGGGGTCAATCAGCACTACCCCTACCCTTGCAATGACTGATCCCTTATGTTTACGTCATGACGCACCGTCAAAATAGAGTTGTCATATTTGGTGGTCCAAAACTACATTCGACTCGAATACCCTGTTTGGATGGAGGGTAGAGAGGGGGAGGGGAAGAGAAATGAGGCTTTCACCTTGTTTGGGAGTTTTTTTAAGGAGGGTAGAGAGGGGGAAGGAAGGAGAAAGGAGGGTAAAATTGCTTGGTTTTTTCCCCCCCCCCCCCCCCCCCCCCCGATTTGGACGGTAGAGGAGGGTAAAGGAGGGTAAATGGGTGTAATAACATTCTTACCCCTATCAAAACAAATAAAAGGGCTGATGTGTTATTAGTATAAAGTCATTTATGTAAATTTACATATATTTACTTCTTTTCACCTTCATTCACCTTACTCAACTCCCAAACAACATATTACAATTCTCTTCCCTTCCCTTCCCTTCCCTTCCCTTCCCTTCCCTTCCCGTTGTTTACCTTTCCTTCCCTTCCCTTAGTAAACTCCCAAACGCACCAGAAGACTTCATCTGGGATGTCTTTGTAAAGCTTGGAAGACTCAGGAATAGGGTGTTCTGTCAGAAAATAGGCTATTGCTTGACCCTTAACTACTTTATACGGCATGAATGTCATGTCGTATTGTGATAGAGCAATATCACCAATTTTGCTAACCTAGAATTTAGTGACCCAGGTTTCATCTTGAGTATCTAAAGAGGATTGACTCTTGAAATGATGTGAATGGATTAGCCCGTGAGGTAATGCCGTATTATTTGAATCGCGAAGACCAATGCTAAACATTCCTTCTCGGTTGGGTTATACCGATGATCGGCACCTATCATAGTCTGACTGAGGTAGGAGATTGCTTGCTCATCATCATTTTTCTGAGCAAGAAGTGCCCCGACCGAATGATCCATATTCCTGACATAGATTAGGAATGATTTACCCGATATTGGTGCGGCTAGCACTCGTGGCTTTGTGATAAGCTTTAGCACTTGTGGCTTTGTGATAAGCTTTGATTTTGTTGAATGCTTCTTGGCAGGTGTCATCCTAGACAAACAAAACCTCTTTCTTCATGTGTCTTTGCAATGGTTGATATCTTTTAGACAAATTGGTGATAAACCTTCGAATATAGGCTAATCCTCCTTGTAAACCTCTAAGCTCTTTGAGGTTCCTCGGAGGTGGAATCTCTTGGATGGCCTTCACTTTTTCGGGATTGACGTGTATTCCTGTGGATGTTATAATAAACCAAAGGAATTTATGTGACGCCCCTGTTTTCACACATGGCTGTAGTCCAAGGTGAACCCAGAGATTTCAAACCTACCATGCACCCACACTGTACAATAACATATTTCACCATCATAGTAATATCTCTCTAGTGGAATTAATAATAAGTATAGGTACAAAATAGGCAAAATAAGAGAAATAAATACAATGGACATAACATAGAAAGATATATCTAAATAAACATACTCATGTCCCAACTAAATAAAAACTAAGTACAACTGATATTTGAAATAAATGTGAAGTAAATTAATACATAGAGTCAAATGAAAATATTACTAAGGCATACAACCTTTACAAAATGTAATACAAATCTAATGATCAACTAAACCATAATTAAATGACTATATATTATCAACTACTAAAAATAAGTGATGGCGACTATGTTGTAAGACCGTCAACTTGCGGATCTTCGACACTCTGATGCGCTGCCTGCAAAGAAGGGAAACCAAAAGGAAAACAACAACAGCATCAGAGCGCTTTAGTAAGATCATCACCATCCGTCCCTAGGGGAAGAGCTACTAAATGTGATGGAGGTCTGTCTATTATGCATAGTCTACCTAAATCATTTACCCTACATCTAAATTAGATTAATATTTAGAAACCCACAACATGAGACGTAGTACGTCAAGCGAAATAATCCAAATAATAAAACCTCATGCATATACCATATATCTTAAATCATGAATTGCTAAATATCAATTCCAAACTAAGAATAAAAGATAAAAGGGAAGAAACAACACAGGTAAATACTAAAATAAACAATGTTATAATGTTGACCAAATATTTCGCGCTACCCTTGGGTAGATAATGTGGATACAAGAAATAAATCTCTTGTAACTCCCAAACGTGAAGTAATCCAATCATAAAATAACTCAACGATGAATCGTATTCATAAATAGCTTCGGCCAAAGACCCAAGCTTTTAGATATATCACAATACAATATCTCGTAAGGCTTTATAACTCATCGTATTATCATGAGGTACGAACTACCGAAGTAGGCATCCTAAATATATACACGACTGATTAGTCTCATCCTATCACCGTGCGGGACTGACTACCAAACCGGGTATCCTAGAAGTGCGGCTCTCTAGCCTCATCGCATCACCATGCAGGACGGACTACTAAATTAGATATCCTAACATCATGACTCAATGGCATGCACTAACAGTATATCGACGCACTATCCCAAGTAGTACTGAGTTATGCTCATCAACGATATCTATACATACATATATTTTATAATTAATTGTTACTCAAACATGATCTAAACAATACCTATAATAATCCTCTTCAGGATATCCGTATAAGTGTTATGACTCAATTCTTGTACCTCTGTGGTTGCACGTGTGTCATCGTACGACTCGAACCCCGCGTTCATGACTAAGCATGCAAGAAAAATCACCTCAAACAAAAGAAATCAAGTATTGGTCGACTGTCCCTAGAGCATCAATCGACCGACGGCAATCGTGCATAAAGTACACTCAAAAAAGACCCTATCGGTCAACCGATTACTCCCAGCCAGTCGACCGACCAGAAATGATTTAAATATCCTGGACGACACTATCGGTCGACTGATCCCTAAGGATTAATTGATTGATTATAGGAAAACGAGATTCTTCTAGGTTCTATGTGTTGGACTTTTACTCAAAAACATATTCTTATTAGCATGTAATACAAAACAAGATTTAAACTTTCCGAATTTATTAACAATGATTACTCTTAACATGTTACACACTCTTGAATTAACTAATTAGGGGTTAACATCCTATTTAACCAAAATTCTCGAATAAAACATATTTTATCAACATGATTAATGAACATGATTAATTCTCATTATTACACTGTTATAGATTCGTTTAAATAAGATCACATCATCTAGATATCACATAATTAGGGTTTAAGCATCGTAATTAACAAAACATTTAATTAATTGTTAAACTAGGGTTTTAAACCAAATTAGAACATGATTTACAATTTAAAAACAACCTAATAATCATGATCATCATAACTAATAAAAATAGAGATTAAATCTACATATCTTTTTATTGATTTTAGGATTAATATCAAAAACTAGGTTTTTATCACATAAGATTAAACTTTAAGAATTGTATTAATCAATTAACCACATTAAAACATGAATTACTATAGGGAAAGGTTTGGAGAAAGATGATCTTGCCTCAAACATTATGCTGAAACTCCCAAACACGCATGCGTGCAACATCCTCCATCACCAAGATCACGAATCATGTCTTCCTCTCGACAAACACCTCAAGAAAAACATCTAGAATCTCACAATCTAGGGTTAGGGTTTGAGAGGGAAGGTGACTACGGAGATATTATGTAAAACATGATCAAAAGAGGTTTAAAATGAGTATATATACTTAGGTATACAACTAGGCTCAAAGCCAAACAAATACGACCCGAAAACGAAACCAAATGGCTCTGGAAGCCCGTCGGTCGACCTGCCACAACTGATCAGTCAACCAGTTTGGTATCATCGATTGACCGATAGGCCTAGTCTGGTCAACTACCCAGAACACATAGGTTGACTAACAGTTTTGGTCTGTGCATGGTTATGTGCATGTTTACACTCGTTTATTCACAAATATACACTGAATCGATCTCAAATTGATTCCTAGCATACTCAACCATTAATAAATGATATTTATCATGATATAACTTATTTATTATTATTTATCATAATATATCCAAAATTATAGGGTTTTACAATTTACATGATGATACCCCTAAGAAGGACTTGGTTGGATTCATCTTGAGTTGGTATTTTCGTATGACTTCGAATACCCTTCTGAGGTCACCAACGTGGTCCTGTTTGTGACAACTTTTGATCATGAGGTCTTCATCGTAGCACTCCACTATGTTACGTAAATGTTCATAAAATATCATGTTCATAACGTGTTGTTAAGTAGCCATAGTATTCTTCAGAACGAAGGCATTACTGTATAATAGTATACTCCCAAAGGTGTTCTGAAGGATGTGTGCTTTTGATCATCTAGATGCATTTTGATTTTATTGTATCCAGAGAAACCATCCATGAAAGACATTCTCTTAACCCTGCACGTATTATCGACCATGACATCCGTGATAGGGAGAGGGAACTCATCTTTTGGACAAGCGAGATTGAGATCACAGAAGTCAATGCAGACTCAGATCATACCGCTCTATTTCATCACTACCATGATGATGGCTAACCCATCAGGATGTTGTTCCTCATGGATAAACCCAGACTCAATGAGCTTACAAATTTCTTTCTTGATTTGCTCCATTAACTCATGACGGAGGCGCCGTTGCGGCTGTTTGATCGGCTTAGCATTGGGGGACATGTTAAGACAATGCACAACCACATTAGGGTCTAGGCCTAAGATTTCTTCATAGCTCCAAGTGAAGACATCAATGTATTCTTGGAGGAGAACTATGAGTTCCTCCTTTTCAGCGGATGATAGACTTTAGCTAATAGAGATGGGCTTAGGGTTGGTTTGTCACCAATGTTGATTTGGGCCACCTTATCTTCGGTGGGTGGTTTGCCCATGAATCATCTTCAGGATCTTCAAACACCTTGGATTCATCAAGATCTATGGCTAGGCTATATGAAACCATATTGGTCGTGAATTCACTACATAAGATTCTGAGGATGACATTAGAATCTTAGTTGGATGTGTCTGAAGAACTACTTAGGAAGTCATCGGATGTTGGTCCTGCTTATGACCCGACTTCTGGAGATATGGAACCGAGTCCTAGTTTGGTTCGATTGTAATATTCAAAAGCTTCACCTTCTGGTGTAAAGGAGATAAAAGGGACACGTAGTCCTTTATTGAAATTCAACCCTTATTTTGCGGTGAGATTGTATCCCATTTTTACCATAATTTGTTGAGATTGTTGGCTATACCGCGAGAATTCTGGTGTTGTCTTAGCTTCTTCATCGGAGTTCTACAATTGAGATTGTGACTCAACTTTTCTGAAGATGATTGAGTTCAAAGTGTTTCTTCTAGGCGGA
This sequence comes from Asparagus kiusianus, assembly GCA_022839385.1. Taxonomy (NCBI): domain Eukaryota; kingdom Viridiplantae; phylum Streptophyta; class Magnoliopsida; order Asparagales; family Asparagaceae; genus Asparagus; species Asparagus kiusianus. Next base: position 729,814 of record BQKN01001067.1, on the reverse strand, counting down.
ACCATGAAGGTGGCGTCCTCTGAGTTTTCTAGCTGCTTGTGAGCATGGTACGACTCGTTTATTAGCATACGCAATGTTGGTTCTAAGGCTAACATGGCCATCAGATTTTTGACTCTTGAGTTTTCAAACTCAGAGAGTAGAGAGTAGTCATAAGGAAACTCTTCTTCATTGAAGATCCAATCGCCTTGACCTTCAGCAGATTGGTCGATACAGAGGTCGTCTAGGGTAATTACAAGTGGATCTATCTCCCCGGCTGAATCATCAATAGGATCTAGCTCAACATCTGCTTCATTAATGCTATCCTCATCTTTAGGGGGACAGTCTCAATTGTTTGACTTTCATCATACAAGAGAGCATCAGTGAAGTAGATTTCCACCCCTTTGAAAAGATACGTTTTAACATCAACTCTGTTGGACTCCTTGTTCATCAATGTATCTGAAACACTGATGAAATGTTGAAGGGATGATCTGGTTGGAGTAGATCCAAGGTCGTCCAAGGAAAAGATTGTAGGGTGTTTTGACGTTGATGACATAACAAGTAACTTTCGTCTTCAGATTTTCGATTCGACATTTAAGTCGAATCTTTCCAAGAGATCGGCTGCTATTGGAGTTGAAGCCGAGTATGGTTGCAGACGTCTTTGAGAGCTTGTGAAGGGGAACTCCTAAGAAGCTCAAGAGCCTTCATGAAATTATGCTCAGCGTGGAGCCTGGATCGATGTGAATCGTCTAGATCCTTGATGACCCTATATACCCAGTATAGTAAAGGGGTCGGTTGTGATGATGATCCTTGACCAGCATATCTTCCGGGGTGAAGATAATGTGTGGCATTTGCTTTCAGCATTGATAGCATTGCTCAGGCCCTTCATCTTGAGGAGGTTCGATGATATAGGCCTGAAATGCCTCACTATCATTCAATACTTCTTTCAAAGCCTCTCTCGTATCCTTAGACAAACGCAACAGTTCAAATAAGGTAATTAATATGAGCTGAAATGTTGGCCAATTATGCCATGGTATCATATTTAAATGGGGCCTTAGGGTCATTTGGAGGACGCTGTCAGGCCTTGTCGAACTAGGTCTTCTTTTGTTTTGTTGGTTTGGGTTGTTTGGACGTTCCTGGCTGATTGTAATCCCTCAGGTAATCCTTGTCAGATCTCGTCCCCGTCATGGCTACTTTTTCTGGTTCTTTTGAATTGTAATTAACACAGATTACAATAAAAGAGATACAATGAAATGAAGGAAATTTTTTTTCTTGGGTTCTTTTTTGTGTGCCGATGGGGCATAGATCTTATACTTCGTTGACTCACCGACTAAGATGATGAGTCTTTTTGCTGTTGATGAGGATTGAATTGCTTGTAAGCTAGCTCAGTCTTCTCTTATCATTATCTCTCAATGGAATCACAAATGTATGGCTTCGCGTGCGTGTACGTATCTCTACGTTCGCGCCTGTGTCTCTCTCTCTCCTCTGTGTATGTTGTAGATGATTTCCTCTCCTTTTATAGGCTAAAAGAGAGAGTTAATGATCTCCTTAATTGTAGTTTAAGTGGCCACTAAAGTAGGAGTTCGTGAGAAGCGGTTATCCCTTGAAAATAGCTTTGAAATGGCTAACTGAGTGAATTTCACGGACTTGGCGAAGTTCGTTGAAGACGTGGGTGAAGGTCGCTTCGGACATGGGCGTGACATCTTCGGAAGTGGATGACTTGGTCCATGTGGGCGAAGTTTGTTAGTTGGCGAACTTCGCCTACGAGTTCAAATTTAGCTCAGAATTCGATTCTAGGCTGGCCGACTGATGACGCCTTTTGACTTAGTCTGAAGCATGTTGCGGGGGTCAACTCATATGTGACTTGGTCGAGTCGAGTCGATATGAGTTTTTTGGCAAGGTTCACTTCAATCATCAGGTTATCTTCGCTGTAGCTTGTTGTGGGCTTAACTTCGAGTCATTCGAAGTGTTTAGCCCATGGGCATTCACTTTTTGGATCCTTAGTGAAAATATATTTTGCTCGTCTACATAAATTGCTTAACCGTAGTTAGTTCTCTTGTTAGTTTTTGTAATTTTAGAATTCTTCTTGACAACCAGACCGGTATGTGTCTTACATACCATTTGGAGATATGAGATTTTGAAATGTATAAGCTCTACCATCATAAATTCAGTTTGTATGGGAAAAGTAAACAGTAATCGCTTGGTGAATTGGATTCATTTAGTATGTATTCTGTTTGAAATGCATTAGTATCTATATTTTGCATTAAATGGTGGATGATAATGGGTGAAGAACTGGTCTCTTTGTTTTCTAACCTCAACGGAGAGGATCTGAATCCAAAATAAGATCGGTTAGTTATTTATCAGACACTTGCTTTCTAATATGATAATATAGATTCGAAGAGAAATATGTCCTCACACAATGCTAAAACAAACTTATTTCTGAAACATATTGTCGCATCAGGAAAGGAAGAAAGCATTTATTAATATAGATGTCCAAAACATACTAATGCATCAGAAAAGTGAGCTGAGAGAAGTATGAAAAACGATTTCAGCTCTGGAAATGAATTTTGTGCAGAATAAACCGACTTGGATCCGAGCAGTACTATTTTCAATTTTGAGCTCAAGACATCAGTTGATTGTACTTTTTATTCATTCACTAGACAGTAGTTAATACCGAAAAGAAATTGACTGCATTACGAATTATCTAATTTTTCTGTAGTGCCAAGTGTTTTCTTTTTTTTTTTTTTTTTTTTTGCTGTAAAAGCATGAAACGGTGGGGAGATGATACAAATAACTATATTTTGAGAGTGAGGTTGGAGTTCAATAGAAACAAACGACAAGTTTATTCCCATCTACCTAACCATATAGAGGAATCGTCCGAATAGTCCAGATCATTCATCTTGACCAAAAAAATCATAAATACAAACGCACAAAAATTATGCGGGTTTCGATACTTTCAATTCATTCATCCAATGATTTGCAAAAACAACCATTGGTTTTCTTTGTACGTTTCACAGCATGACAAATTAGATTTACAGAAGGAATCGAGATGGACATAATGTCTGGCTTGTTTCTAAGAAACCTTAAAGCTTACCCATTTTTGAGATTGGCAAAACTAATGCTTCTGTCTCCAGGTTTTCTATATCAGCTCACACTAACGTGTCGGCAACAAAAAAAAAATCTCATCACAGGGTCTTCTTACAAAGGATCAGTCATGAAAGTAGAAGACAAGCTACTTCCTGAATAGATGGGATTGAGACGGTTTCACATGCTGCGCACTATGGTTTTGTCCTCTGCGAGTGCTTCTAATGATCAACTGGCGGTGGAAGTTCCTTCATCTTTTTCGGCACACTTGTTGGGTTGCTCTCTCATTAAAACAAAAGGACAACAGCGAAATGATCATGGGTCTGCACCACGTTAATCTAACAGTACAAAGACCCTCAGTAGTTGACAAAAAGGCGACCACCTTTAAACTTTCAGCTAATTCCATGTGGCAACTTGAAGTCAGAAAGCGTTTGAGATCGCAGGCGTCCATTTACGGCTCATGGGCTTCATCTCTTGAATATTCCTTTTAAGAGGGGAGCACTCCAACCACCTCCTCTATACTTAGCTCCATTTATATTTTTAATTGCTTGTTTTTATAATATTTTCAATGGATTTGAAAATATAAAAAATATAAAATGTTAAAAAATTATATGAATTAATTTAAAATATAAAAAATATTATAAATTAATACAAAAATAATAATATATAAATACTCATTATTTAAATAAAATTAATTATCTTTAATAAATTGATAATAAAACATAGATAAGAGCCTTTAAAATTTAAAAACCAAAAAATATAACATAATATTTGGAACAATCTTGATAACTACTCCGAATGATAAAATTTTATATATTACATTCAGCGGCATTACATAGAAAAATACTAAATCCACGACCATTACAGAGAAAACAAAAGCATGAATTGAAAATTACACGACAAATAAGAAAAACATAATACATGAAAAATACTAAAAGTCTGGAAAGTCAACTCCTCCGTATCCACCTCCTCTGTAGTCAGGTATTCCGTATTGACTTCCTGCGTAGCCATATTCAGGATTAGGGGTATCAGATGAGAAACCCCTGGTTATATTTCTATTTAAAATCTATTGTTTAATTCAAAAATATTCACGTTTTGTTGGATCGGTAATAGCATCCAGATCAACTAGCATAATTTCTTTCTCTTGTCGTTCTTGGTGAAGATCTAACTTTTTCTTATCATTTTTAGCCTTTAACATCATAGCCTAGTTCATCGTCATTATTTCATTTTCTCGTTGTTCTTGACCTCTTTTTAAAACTTCTAAGATTTCTTGATTTCCTTTAGCAAAAGCTTCAAAGTTAAGGTTCTTTTCAATTTCTTGCTGTCTTCTCAACTTCTCTTTCTTCCTTCCAATAGGTCGACTAGTTGAAATGTTGATTGGTGAATGGTCGTCATCATTAGAACTATATCCTGCATTGTCTTCATTTAAGTCGATGGCAGGAGAACTTGAATCATATCCTTGAAATAAGGGAGACTTTGAAGTTTTGGGAGTTGCAGGAGACATGACGCTTATATTTGCCCATTTCTCTGCATCCTTCAAATTTGGCCAAACATGATAAAATAGAAATCCTCTTTTGTCTTCTCGATCTTCTGTAAATATGATCCTAGCACGTTTATTCTACCACAAAAGAAGAAATAAGAATTAATAAAATGATATAAATAATTTAATAATCAAGAAACATGTAATTCATACACTTACAATATCAAGTTTAGAGGCACCGCTTGGATTGAGGCCCTAGACTTGTCGAATGCATCCTCAAAATTTACTTATGGCCTTCATAATTAATTGCATTCGTCATGAAAGAGACTTTAGACTCCTATGTCCAGTGCAAACATTGGAAATCTTTCGTGAAATAGAGCTAAAATTCGCTCTCATAGTTTGTCTTTCTTTTGATTGGAACCTAAAATTGGATCCTGAGATATTTCAAGCCATATAGCGCATAAAAATTGATCTTCTTCTTGTAAGAATGATTTTCTGTGACTGGATGCCATAAGAGAAGAGTTATGGATGAGGAATGAGAAGAGTTGTGATGGAAAAATGAGGGTTGTGCTAGTATTTATAGTAAAAAATTATGGAGAATCCAATGTGGGACAATGCTAGTGGGAGAATCCAATGTGGCTAGAAAATGATGCAGAAAAGAATCCAATGGGGAAAAAATCCAATGCCAGTGGGAGAATCCAATATAGGTAAACGATGCAGAAAAGAATCCAATGTGGGAAAGAATCCAATGTGAGATAGAATCCAATGCCAGTGGAAGAATCTAATGTGGATAGAAAACAATGCGGGAAAGAATCCAATGTGGGTAGAAAACCAATGCCAGTAGGAGAATCCAATATGGGTAGAAATTGATGCGGGAAAGAATTCAATGTGGGTAGAAAACGATACGGGAAAGAATCCAATGTGGGTAGAAACCCAACGCCAGTGGGAGAATCCAATGTGGGTAAAAAATGATGCGGGTGGGAAAATCCAATATGGGTAGAAACATTATATAATGACACAACATACAGCTATTAACAACTCATCACCAATCTTCTTTCATTTCTCCAAATCCCCTCTTCAACAATGAACTATAGAGCTGGACCATCACATCTACCTTCTTCTTCTTCTTCTGATGACGAAACCTTTTTCTCATTACGTTGAACAATAAGAGGAGGATATGAAACAATGGGAGGAGGAGGATGAAACCTTAGCTCGCCTAGATGCCTCTAACAATGAAATAATAGCTTATTTCTCTAAAGAGGAAGAGAGGCCAAAGCATATCGGCTCAGTTCCTGGTCATTTGGTAATCAATCGTAGGAGGGAAGAAGATAATTCTCAACTCTACAATGACTATTTTTCTGATAATCCCACATACGGTGCAAATTTATTCCATAGAATATTCTGATGCAAAGAAGTCTTTTCCTTCATATCGTGGATGATGTACAAGAGCACGACAACTATTTCGTGCAAAAGGTGGATGGTGTCGGCTGGGCTGTCTACTTTACAAAAAGTAACAGCAGCACTTCGCATGTTTGCGTATGGTGCATTGACAGACAGTACTGATGAATATGTAAGGATTGGTGAGTCAACTGTAATTGAATGTTTGAAGAGATTTTGCAAAGCAATTGTAGAAGTGTATGGAGATGAATATCTTAGATCCCCTAATACTGACTATGTTGTAAGATCGTTACAAAAAGGCGAAGAGCAAGGTTTCCCAGCAATGTTGGAAAGTCTAGACCGTATGCATTGGGAATGAAAAAACTGTCCAACAGCATGGCCGGGACAATACTCAGGACGTCACAGAGGCCCAACCATTAATCTTAAGGTAGTAGCAATTGGTCTTTTTGTTTTGATGATGATTTAACAAATAATTTATAACTAATATTATTTGTCTAGTGTTTGTGTTTTTGTATTTATTCTAGACAAACAATGAGTTGGAGGATGGATAGAATCGAGCTTTCACGATCATATCCGATGGAGGTTGGCAGAATAGTGGAGTGAAGCCATGCAATTCAAGTTAAAGATTCAAGTTCAAGTTTCATCCGCAAGTTTACCAAGTCGTGCTCATTGAAGACCTTCATCAAGCTTAGGTAATTAGTTTAGGAGTTTATATTATATGTGTTTGTACTTTAAGCTCAATCATATACACACATACACATTTTGGTTTTTTATATATATAGTTATATATATACATATATGTTTTGGTTTAGCTATATAGATATGAAACAATATATATCTTCATATACACTTTTATATGTTTCATATTCCATTGTATTTGAAAAAATATTATGTTTCTAGTTTATGGACTTAACAATCATAATATACATCTTTTATTAAGTCTATAAAATCATTTTGTAAAGTTTCAAAACATGGTTTAGTCAAAATGACAAAAACAAGTGTCTCATGTTTTCATGTTTTGGACATATTTGTAAAATAATGATATTTTACATTTGCGAGATGCTTTTTGAAAATTAGTTTTTGTAACATATTCATTTTCATGTTTACAAGCATTCCCTAAAGATTTATATTTTTTAGAATTTATTTGATATTTTTAAATGAGGTTTGAAGTTGGTTTTTACTATTTCAATCAGGCTGATAATGTGTTATTAGTCAACTGATACAATAGTTCAGTCGACTGATGAAAACATCTAAAATCATCAAAAAGTCTCTGTTTCTTATTCAGTCAACTAATCAGTCAACTGATGAGGTCATCAGTTGACTGACAATATCATCAGTCAACTGATAACCTCACAACGGTTAGTTTTGTACAATTTTCAGATTTTTGGATTTTGACCAGTTTATAAAATAATTTATTTCTCTCAAATAAGAAGTGATATTTTAGAAATTCTTTCTCTAATATGTTTATCTATATGTTTAGAAATATCTCTCAAATTTTCATAATTTTTTAAGTTGTTTACTATTTTTAATTGATTTTATAAAATCAGGTACACAAAATTCCAGAATCTGCCAAAACTGTTCAACAGTCGACTGATGAAGTCATCAGTCAACTAATGACATGTTTTCAACCTATAACAGCTAGTTTTCTAGATTTTATCTTTTTATGATTTTTCTTGGATTTTTAATGGTTTTTGGGGTTGTTTCATAAGCCTATAAATACATCATGCCCTCATACTTTTAAACCATCCAAGAGAATTATTTAAACAAGTTTAAGGGTGTTTTGTGTTTATTGAAAAGAGTGTTTATAAGATTTATTTTGTGAAGAAATTTTCACAAGGGCTTGAGGAGATCATCAATTGTGTTTGAGTATTCAACTCATCTCCCTCTCTCTCTTGTCATCATAGAGAAGTTTTTCTAAACTCATTCTAGCTATTTATTGTTTTGTTTATAATTCCTATAAGCTAGATTTATATTGAGTTTTGTTTATTTTATTTAATCTCTTTGTTACATACGCCCACTTGAGCTTATTGTATTTGCATATATTGTATAATTTGGGGTTGTGGGATTGTGACATTGAGAGTGAGCTTTTATTGTGTTCTCATCCATTCTAGAGAACAAATTATTATATTCGTGCTTAATTGTGTAGATCACTTTGTAATACATTTGTACACCGAGAGAAGTGTGTGGTGAGAGACGGGATCGTCCCAAGAGGAGTGGGGTAGGTTGTAATTCCTAACACTTGAGGGAGACACGGGTTAGAGGCCAACACTTATAAGGTGTAGAGTGTGATTGCAAGTGTGTAAGTTATAAAGTTTTTGATAAACTATAAAACCGAGTTGTGAGGTGTAAATATTATTCGGGTGAACGTAGAAAACCTGATGTAATAGTGGATTTATCCCCAAGAGTGGTGAGCGGAGACGTAGGATGGAAGGTCCGAACTCCGTAATCATATTGTTTGTTTGAGTTTGGCTTTGTGCACTTATATTTTTGTTCATCTTTATTGCCTTTCCCTCATTGCATATTTCATCCACTATATTGTTTATATCTTGTTTCATCCTTGTGTTAGTTTCTTATCCTTGCATATATATTTTATTGCATATCTTATTTGCAAGAATATTTGTTAATTAGTTTTTTTGGTATTAAATCGGATTAGATTAGCATAAACCCTATTCACCCCCCCCCCCTTCTAGGGTGCTTTTAATTGGTATCAGAACTTGGTTCTCTTTAATTTAAGGTATAATCACCTTGAGTTAAAGATCCAAGTTATCTTTTTATGCTAATCTACTTTTGAGATTTATTGTTATCTTGCTTGTATATATATAGATATTATGGACAAGCATTGTGTACCTTGTTTAGGCTATGATCCAAATGTTGCTCCTAGAATAAATAATTTTCCCTATGACCAATGTTGTTCTAGATTTAATATATTTATTAGATCTAGACATTTCGATTTATGGGATATCATAGATGAAGCTTATATTGTACCTACTACGGAGAAATCCAAGTGGAATAAAAATGATCAAAGAATGTTTACCATGAATAAGCTTTTGTTAGAATTTATGAATAACGCTTTTGATTCATCATTTTCTAACTTGTTTGTTCATTTTGATAGTGCTTACAATTTATGGAAATTTATAGAAGCACATCAAGGCAACTTGGAGGAAATCTGACGTAGTTTGGTGGATTCTTCTTCAAGTGAGTATAGAGCATCATCATGCACACGGGCACTAGGTGATAGCCTTAGTAAGGTTTGCGAGTTCGAATCCATTAATAATTTATCTAGTGATGAAACAAGCTTAAGAGCTTGATATGGTTGCCTCTCTTACCTTTCATTTATCAAAGAATGATATCGATGTGTTTTTATGTGATTGTGGTTTAAAACTTGATTTATGATTTCATTTGAGTGATTTGTTTTCATTCGAAAATCTTTTTCATGATTCTCATGTTTTCTATTCTTTTGTTTTCATAAATCTATTTATACATTGTTTTTATGTTTGTATTTTGAGACACAATTTTTTATATTGATATATCTTTATGTGTCCTCATTATCATTTGTATGTGAGTGTGTTTAGCATATTTTTCATATATGCTTGCTCATATATTTGCCTTAGCATTCATTTCATATACCCTATAAGGTATTTGATAGGGGGAGTATTCCTTATTTCTATTATTGTTTTTACACTCACCATGCTTATAGTTAGGGGGAGCTTTCGCTTTCCTATTTTTTAATATCCCTGTTTTTGATGTTGTCAAAGGGGGAGAAATATGTGAGTATATTTATATTTATGAGTATTTTGCTTTATTGTATATTTTATATACTCTTTGTTTAAATTGTTTATCATCATCAAAAAGGGGGAGATTGTTAGCCTTTTTGTTTTGATGATATTTTAATAAATAATTTATAACTAATATTGTTTG
>BQKN01001067.1:665314-719558 GCA_022839385.1 Asparagus kiusianus | reverse complement strand
GTTTCATATTCCATTGTATTTGAAAAAATATTATGTTTCTAGTTTATAGACTTAACAATCATAATATACATCTTTTATTAAGTCTATAATATTATTTTGTAAAGTTTCAAAACATGGTTTAGTCAAAATAACAAAAACAAGTGTCTCGTGTTTTCATGTTTTTGACATATTTATAAAATAATGATATTTTACATTTGGGAGATGTTTTTTAAAAACTAGTTTTTGTAACATGTTCATTTTCATGTTTGCAAGCATTCCCCGAAGTTTTGTATTTTTTAGAATTTATTTGATATTTTTAAAAGAGGTTTAAAGTTGGTTTTTACTGTTTCAATGAGGCTGATAATGTGTTATCAGTCGACTGATACAATAGTTCAGTCGACTGATAAAAATACCTAAAATCATCAAAAAGTCTCTGTTTCTTATTCAATCAACTGATGAGGTCATCAGTTGACCGACGATATCATCAGTCGACGGATAACCTCACAACGGCTAGTTTTGTACAATTTTCAGATTTTTGGATTTTAACCAGTTTATAAAATAAATTATATCTCTCAAATGAGAAGTGATATTTTAGAAATTCTTTCTCTAACATGTTTATCTATATGTTTAAAAATATCCCTCAAACTTTCATAATTTTTTGAGTTGATTTACTATTTTTAATTGATTTTATAAAACCAGGTACACAAAATTCCAGAATCTGCCAAAACTGTTCAACATTCGACTTCATAAGTCGACTGATGAAGTCATCAGTCGACTGATGAAATGTTTTTAGCCTATAACAGCTAGTTTTCTAGATTTTATCTTTTTATGATTTTTCTTGGATTTTTAATGGTTTTTGGGGTTGTTTCATAAACCTATAAATACCCCATGCCCTCATACTTCTAAACCATCAAAGAGAATTGTTTAAACAAGTTTAAGAGTGTTTTGTGTTTGTTTAAAAGAGTGTTTACAAGATTTGTTTTGGAAAAAAATTTCACAAGGGCTTGAGGAGATCATCAATTGTGTTTGGGCATTCAAGTCGTCTCCCTCTCTCTTGTCATCATAGAGAAGGTTTTTTTTAAACTCATTCTAGCTATTTATTGTTTTGTTTATAATTTCCATAAGCTAGATTTATATTGAATTTTGCTTGTTTTATTTAATCTCTTTGTTACACACACCCACTTTAGCTTATTGTATTTGCATACATAGTATAATTTAGGGTTGTAGGATTGTGACATTAAGAGTGAGCTTTCATTGTGTTCTCATCTATTCTAGAGAATAAATTATTGTATTCGTGCTTAATTGTGTAGATCACTTTGTAATACACTTGTACACCGAGAGAAGTGTGTGGTGAGAGACGTGGTCGTCCCAAGAGGAGTGGGGTAGGTGGTAATGCCTAGAGGTAGATTATAATTCCTAACACTTGAGTGAGACACGGGCTAGAGACCAACACTTAGAGAGTGTAGAGTGTGATTACAAGTGTGCAAGTTATAATGTTTTCGGTGAACTAAAAAACCGAGTTGTGAGGTATAAACATTATTCGGGTGAGCGTAAAAAACCCGGTGTGAGAGTGGATTTCTCCCCACGAGTAGGAAGCAGATACGTAGGATGGAAGGTCCGAACTCCGTGATCATATTGCTTGTTTGAGTTTGGCTTGGTGCACTTATATTTTTGTTCATCTCTATTGCCTTTCTCTCATTGCATATTTCATCCGCTATATTGTTTATATCTTATTTCACCCTTGTATTAGTTTCTTATCCTTGCATATATATTTCATTGCATATCTTATTTGCAAGAATATTTGTTAATTAGTTTTATTTGATATTAAATCGGATTAGATTAGCATAAATCATATTCCACCCCTCTCTAGGGTTATTTCAGTAGCATCGTATGACCTATGGATATGGCATGCATTCTTTGGCTTGCTAGGTTCTATTAACGATATTAATGTATTACAAGCATCTAATTTGTTTGATAACCTAACAAAAGGTATTACTCCTCCTGCTCATTATACAATTCAAGAAAAGAATTATGATGTCGGTTAATATTTGGCCGATTGTATATATTCGAAATGGCTAACGCTCGTTCAAACCATTTCCAAGTCTGAAGATAAAAAGAAACAATATTTTACAATGATGCAAGAAGCTTGTCGAAAAGATGAGGAGCGAGGGTTTGGTGTTCTCCAGTCAAGATTTGCTATAATCAAGGGCCCTGCACGTTTTTGGGATAAACGAACTTTGCATGGTATCATGACCACTTGCACGATAATGCACAACATGATTATTGAGGATGAACGTGATGAGCAAGAAGATATTGTCTTTTCTACTCCACCATCAATTTTAAATGTTGAAGACATAGGGATGAACAATGCCGAACTGTTCCGACAATTCCTAACCCGTCATAAGAAATTCAAAGACAAAGAAGCACACTTCGCACTTCGAAATGCATTAATTCAACATTTGTGGGATAGACACGGCAATGAAGTGATGTAACTTTTTTATTAAATTTTATGTAATTCTAAGTTAATGTGTTTTATTTCCGTTTAATTTTCAATGTATTATCATTTCTAATTACTTGTTTTTTAATTTTATATTTTGATATTAGTCTCTTTTGAAGGTATCAACGAGACATTTCCAATGGTTGCAGCCGAGTTCCATTTTTCGGAGCTCGGCTAGAATGTAACCGGGCTACATTTTGGAGAAATGCAGCCCGGTTGGAGTCGCTCTTACAATGGGAAAAAGCATGAGGGTAAATTTCACAGAGCCCCCGGAATAAGTATGATGCCCCCCTAATAGTAGCTTCTTTCAATTTTTTCTCCACACTCACAAACTTTTGGATAATCCCACCCCCCATCTACTAAATGTGTAACTTCCATAGTACCTTTGCATACTTCAGAAGTTCCACTACCCGTTAAAGACATTTTGAGTTAAAACCTTCAGTGCAACACAGGCCAATAAGATTGCCTTTTTTGCTTAGAACCAAGGACTTGGCAATGTACTTTCAGAGCCTTCTCTAAAAGGAAGGAACAATGAGGAATAGTAGATGGATGAATTATTAAGGGAAACACTTGGTTGATTGTGCAGAAAGGGGAATGAATAGAGATGTGGGGGGAAGAGGAGGCAATTAGATATCCAGACAAACTTTCGAGTTGTTTTCTTGTTGAAAGGGAATCATGATGCCAGAGAGATAGAGAGAAAGAAAGAGAACTGTTCAGTGCCTTGTAGAGTTGGCTGCTTTGCACATGGCAAGATTAGCTGGAGATCACAAAGTGATCTACATACCACAGCAGCACTTGATTGGGAAAGATGTGATTCAAATAGGGTTTGTTCCCAAACCATCATCAGAAAACTCTAGAAAAAGAAAAAAAAAAGTGAGCAAGCTCCGGTGTGGAAGATGCAATGCACAATGTAGGTCAACATATGAGATTCAATTTGATATAGCAATAGTTACATCATCCAGAAGAACCAAATTATACCAGAGAGCTAAATAACAGTCCAAATTAAAAAATAATAATAAACTCAAATAAGGACCTGGAAAAAGTTCTTGCACTCGATATTCTACTTCAAAATCAAAATGTAGGTTTCCTTTGATACATAAAACCAAGAAATTATAAGTTTATAATCCAATACTACTATCAGATATTTTGAAAATACAAGCAGACGCATACATGAAACGTGCATTGGCAATTTAATCAGGTAAAAAATAATCAAAGATCAGAAACAAGTATTGATTAGACATTATTTGATAAAAAGTTTCTAATTTAATGCATGTAAAAAAGAAAGATGGAAGAAAAAAAGAGCAAGTACTGGACAAATATGAGTAATTCTTTTTTTTTAAGTAAAACAGGGTTGGGAACCCTGTTTATATATATATATATATATATATATATATATATATATATTATGGAGGTAACGTTAGGATATAAAAAAACTGACAAAGATGTTGAAAATGTGGAACCAAAAGGAGATGTGGTCGGAGGGGAGCGGACCTTGTCGTCACTGTCTAGACCATAGCTGCTTTGTTTCCATCTATTCCAACAGGATCATAGCCAAAGAGAAGAAAATTATCGACTGGAAAATAGAATTTGCCAAAGAGAAGAAATCTATTCCAACAACAGAAACAACCTTATCCTTAATGATGTTCATGTATCCCCCCAACAACTAGCCGCTATTGTAGCTCGTTGAGCAGCAACCAGTAGAAAGACAGCAGCTCTCCACAGGGCAGCGTTGGATCTGGGACTGAAGGAGTTGGCCAAAGACAGTGGGGATGATGCAAAGGGAGAAAACTTCTATTCTACCACCTCCATAGCTTTTGCAGTGATTTTCTAAGTATTTTGTAATATGAGCAATTCTTACAGGGCATTGCAGTAGAAACACGCTTGTAGTGAGCTCTAAATCAAAAGAAAACCAGAATTCCTTTCATCTTAAACTGCCTCATCATGTTCTTATTTCAAGGCGTCTTATTTGATGATATGAGATCCTCCATGTGCAACGACTCAGCCAGCATGGTCACTAGTGAACTGATGGCATCGCCTTCATTGGTTGACAGTATAGAATTCTACACATCTTCTTCGGTTCTCTCCTAATATCACAAGGTAGTGAAATGGGTGCACCAAAATCAACATTTAGCAAAATTTTCAACGGACAAGGAACACTCATCTGAGGGAAGCAAGACCCGCACATTTTGATTTTTCACAGTAAGCTGCAGAGCAGTTGTGAGATGATGAACAACATGATCAATTATTAGAGAGTCAAAGAACAAAAATGGCCGGACCATTAAGCGGAGTATCAAAATAACTCTGTCAATCTGTTGTTTCTCTTAAGCTAGCGCGTAGTACTGTTGTTGTGAGCATTGTGAGATGAGATCGATGTTAGTACACTCGATTGTATTGGTTATGGCACACAAGAGCGCGAGGCCAAATCAGAAACTTCAGAAACTAGTGAGCCTCATACTTAACAGTTTCTTAATTAGCATAGTACAAGTTCAATGATAGAAAGAGTGATTGTTATTATCTATAGCATCGATCATCCTAGTCCTTGCCACTTACAACTCACGAAGAAAAATGTGCGATACGGAGAAGTGAACTTATTGTTTTCGGTCATCTATAAATATGTTTCCATCTTCCTTCTCCTACCGCTCATCTCTCTTTGCTTCTCTTCTACAGGGTTACTCTGAAGTTTTTTGGTGTGTTCCAAATACAATTTGGAAGTATGAAATATATAAGCTCTATAAACATAACTCCTGTTTGTATAGGAAAAGTAAACAATAGTTGATTGGTAAATTTGATTTATTGAGTAGTATGGATTCTGCTTGAAATGCACTAAAATCTATATTTTTATATTAAATGGTAGATGGTGATGATTGAAGAAACGATCTCTTTGAGGACCTAGGGATGGACAAATTGACCCAAATGCATTTGCCTACCCATAGCCACTAAATGATCCATCCAAACTCACTCATTTAGTTAAATGAGTCATAAGTGGTTGGGTATTGTTTCTATTAAAGGAAATGGGTCATAAATGGGAGGGCTATTACCTACCATTTATGTGAATATTCTTTCAAAAAAAACCTCAAAGTTTCAACAATTACAAAAAATATTTTTAAAAATTTAAAATTACATAAAACATTCAGAACTTAAAACAAACCACCAAAAAACATAAAATTTAAAAATTTCTAGCAGCCACTTAAAATTTTGAGATTTGTAAAAGGCAACCTCAAATTTTAAAAATTATGATAAACAGCCTCAAGAGTTTAAAATTACAAAACAAAACTATAAAAAATTTCTGACTTCGCAAATGACACATGAAATCTTAAAATTTTCATCACACCCCTATGAATTTAAAATTTGCAAATAACATCCTTAAAGTTTTAGAAAATGAGAAAAACACCATTAAGGGTTTGAAATTAGCAAAACCACTCTGAAGTTTTAAAACCCACAAATAACACATGAAATCTAAAAAATTTTAGGAACCCCTTGTAATTTTGGAATTTCCAAAAAATCCTCTAGTATGCGTCAAAAATTACCCATAGGTCCCCGCATGTGGCTTGAGACAAGGAGAAGACAATGAACGCCGTTATTAGAGTTACAGAAGTTTATTTGACAATGACAAACGCATGAAGTGAGTCAACGGATCATACGAAGCAACAGAACTTCGGAATAACGGAAACAAGAGCTGATCGGGAGCACCGCGTCGTTTACGAAAGACAGAACACCCCTCGTGTCTCATTTACTCCACATATGATTCAATCATGGGAGCCCATAGATCTCCTCGTCGGCTTTCTGACGCATCTTGAACCATGTAATTCCGAGTCCGGACGACGAATATACGGTGGAAACAAATTCGACACACCAAAAACAAAAAAAACCAAACTGAGACACCCCGGGGTGTCTTGGCTTGGCCAAGACACTTACAAGTGTCTCGGCCAAGCCAAGACACTCCCAAGTGTCACTCATAAGTGTCTGCAACACGAAAATGCCGATTTTGGTTGTTTTCAGTGGTATTTTCGATCGTTAACCGCCTGTATTTGCTCCAACTGATCTGATAATGTGGTTAAGTGGTTTTAACTGAAGATAAGAGGGAATTGGCCGTTCTTATCAGAACATAGGGCTCCTGAAGCCTATAAATACAGCCTCAGGGCCTTTATTTTTTAGGATCTAGAATTCTCGAGCGTTGGCGAAGCCCTGCCGGATTGAGGACTGAAGAGCCATGAATTTCAGAGAGGAGGAGGAGACTTCAGCGGATTCTTCGGCATAAAGAAGATGAGTTCGTCAGATCTGTAGCCCGGTTCGTCCCTTAAGATTACCCCGTTGCGGTGATCTTAAGAAGAGCAATTATCTCGCTGTTGCTGAGATAAGCGCTTCGGCTTATTGATTCCTTCGCGAATCGATGAAGCTTCGGATCTTATCTGATCGTTTGGTGGTCCACGGATATCAATGTCCTCGTCACAGGCCAAGATCCCACGCAAGCAGAAGACCGATAAACGATCTCTATGCTGTTTGATGAGAATTATATTTTTATTGTGTAAAAGTCTTACAAAAAGACTATTTTTTATATTTTTATTGTAAAGACTGAAGTTGTAATGAGTACCTCAATGAAGAAACTAATTTTCTCCCCAAACAAGTTGGCGACCACAGTGGAAGCCAACAACCTCGCTGCCGAGGCTGTCGTGCCGCAGCCAACGATCAAGATCCCCGTGGCTGAAGAAGTCGAATACGAGTTCGACCAACAGATATTCGAGGAATACGTCTCCTCCTCCTCCTCCAGATCTTCTTCTTACAAACGCAGGAAAACCACTATCGTGAAGAACGTGCCTTCAGACCCAAAGACCAGGGCTAATGATCTGGACCCGAATGCAGTGAAAGACCCCTCTATGGCCTCTAAAGAAACCAGATCCAACGTTTGTGATAACTCTTCGAAAGTCAAGGAGTTGCCCATTGAAAGTGCACCATTGCTGACGAAGAGGGCTCGTCAAAGGCGCCGTCAACATCTCACACGCCAATTTGCCAAGGTTTTGAAGCCTGTTGACGGGATCTGCTATGATACGGATCTGAAACTCAGAAGGAGCCAAGTGATTCAGCAGCAAGCTTCGGGAACCTACTCCCAACCACCTACTAACGAATGGGTTCGTGTCAAACGGAACTGTTCCACTCTTGAGGAGCGCATTCAGAAGCGTCGCACACTTCTTACGCATGCCCAGATCCTGGTGCAAAAAGCACAAGGAATGCAAAAGAAAGAGGCGGTTAAGAGATTGTGTCACGCCCCGCTTTCCAAAATACTCGGGAATCGGAACGTGAACAAGCCCACGACGTATTAGATTGAGAAGAAATATACACTATTATTTTTTTCTTTTTCTTTTCTTCTCAATCCAATAAGCTAAGCGTCTGGAAATAAATACAATGCGAAGTCACAGGTCCCCGATCACAATCAGCAAGAATATAATAGACAAACCCAGAATAAAAATATCATATCACAAATGGGATAACATCCGAGACATAACAATACAGGTCAAACGTGCCCTTATACAAAAACTATCTGAATGAAATACTGGAGAATATAAAAATACTCTGATCAAAAGGAAATGAAGGTGCTACAAAACAAACTGACAGAAATAACTAAGCTTCGGCTTCTTCTTCTGCTATATCTGCAAGGCACTCATGTTGAGAATCCTCTGGCTCCTGGCGATCTCCCAGCTGTACCTGTTCTCACTCTTCTGACGTACACCAGAGAAAACAGGTGTACGTCAGCGTGTATGGCACACGGCAAGACCCCACAAAACAAATAGAGCGAACGAAAACCCACGTAGAAAACGATACGATAACAGAAATGTCAAAAGAACGTGCAACTGGAAATCTGACAAAATCAACATGCGAAAACACTACTAAAACATGATAAACATAAAACATCCAAAATCGATCAGGTAACGAGATCATGCAGCTAAGCGATTAGTCTAATCATCCAAGTCATAAAGTCATACAATAGATAGAATTAATACCTAAAAATCTACAACAAGAGACGTAGTACGTCGAGCGAAATAATCCAAACAAGGAAACCCTCATGTATATACCATATGTCTCCGATTGTAAATAATTAAATATTAATCCCGATCTATGTATGAACATAAACACAACTAGCCTATATCTCACAAGAACTCATACTTAGCCATGAAACAAGGTCATGTAACTAGCCATCCCATAATAGGTCACTGGTTCACATCTCACACAGAGTCAAAGTTCACATTATCGGATATCTGGTTAACAACCACATCTCACTATTACCTCAGACCTGCCCCAGTGCAAAACGTTTCACTGGTGCGTGCCTGGAAATAAACAATACACATACGATCACTGCTCCTCAGACCCACCCAGTGTGAAACGATTCACTGGTGCAAGCCTGGAAATAAACAATACACATACGATCACTGCTCCTCAAACCCACCCCAGTGCGAAACGATTCACTGGTGCGAGCCTGGAAATAAACAACAACATATCCGAACCCAGACCTTCCCATCCCAAGTCGAAGTCAACAACTCATATCTCACGGGTCACTATGGTCAAGCAATACTCACGATTCTCAACTATAACAATGTATAAATGCAATGAATACTATGTAACAGTGTCGTGAATCATGAGCAGGAAACGTGAACAACTACTAATAACAATGCAAGATGGAACTATAACTATCAAATAATTATGCATGAAATCTCGCAATTTCCAATCGTCATGATCATAAATTGGTTAATTCCAAAAAAAATTTTAAAAAATTCTTTCTCATTATATTAATTCAAAACTAACCCCTTTTCAAAATTAACTTCTTTTCTTATAATAATTTCAAAATAAATCTAAAATATCCATTTTATTAAAAGCATCTCGTAATCAATATCATTCATCAACAAACTTACGCAGGTAATTACATATCATAGTCTAATCTATAAAATCAATTACTAACTGATATAAATAATAGAATATCAAATCAAGCGAAGCGGGATCTTGCCTTGGGTTTCGTCGAACGAATCGACACTGACGGCACGGGTCGGATCGGACGTGGAGGAGCACGGCGTCGGAAGGAACTCCAGCGAGGGCTACGGGTCAGGTGGCTGCAAGGGGCGGCTGTGGAGGGGTTCGCGTCTGAAGAGGAGGCGGCGGCCTGCGAATGTGGTGGCTGGAGGATGGCCGGAGGTGGGAAGAGGACGGAGATGGGGAGGAGGTCGACGGCGGCCTCGGCTCGACGGAGATCTGGGAACGAGGGGGAGGCTGTCGTAGGCGGAGCTTAGGGTGGCCAAGGCGAGGGGGTGCGACTGCGTAGGATATGGAGTTGACGGTGGTCGGAGGTCAGGGGGAACAGGGCAGACGATGGCTTGGCGTGGCTGATGAGGCGCAGGCAGCGACGGTGCTTGGCTAAGGGTGGAGAGAATGAGGGGGCAGTGATGGAGTCGGACAGCGGGTGGCGGTTCGTCGGAGATGAAGAGGGAGGTGATGGTCACGGCGAAGGGGAGGGGAAGGCAGCGGGTGGCGGTGTGGGCTGAGGCACGGTGAGTAGGGAGCTGTGGATCTGGGCGTGGCTGCGGCGAGGGCAGGGGAAGGCAGCGGGTGGCGGGGCGAGGTCAGGAGGTCGGCTGTGGGCGGTGGTCAGGCGGCGGGTGAGGGTTCGTGGTCGGGCCGACGGGATGGAGGCGGTGGAGGTCGGGGTCGAGGTGAGAGAAGAGGGGTGGCGGCGGACTGCATACGAGAGAGAGAGAGAGAGAGAGAGAGAAAGAGAGAGAGAGAGAGAGAGAGAGAGAGAGAGAGAGAGGAAGAGAGGATAATATATACGTATTTATATAATTAGGGTTTTGGAAAATTAATTAAAAATAATAGTCATCACGAAATAAATTAAATAGTTATGTGAAAATTATCTACACATTAAAACATACTAGTTGTAGTACAACCGATAATACGCAACAATAGAAATAATACCACAAATTGTACAATTAAACGAGATTAATTAATAAAAATATAATTTCTTATATTTAAAATCAAATAATTATGAAATAATTTTATACACAGTAAAACATACTAGTTAAACTAATACGACAGATAATATGTAACAGTAAAAATAATATAAGAAATTATACAAATAATACGTAATTAATAATACATTGTATTATACAAAAATATACGTAATAATAATAATAATAATACCACGTATTATTCAAAATGACATGTAACAGCATCGATAACGCAACAGATAAATTCCATAAATTTTCACCGCATAAAATTAATTTATAAATATTAATATCATTTAAATAATATAAAACTTAGACTTTAAATCATAGAAAATTATAGAAATTCAAGAAAAATACAAATTCTCTTTTAAAAATCATAATTAAATATTTTAAAATACTAAAATATATTTTAACTAGTATTAAAAATCATGGTCCTTATATTCTACCCCACTTAAAATATATTCCGTCCTCGGAATTAATATAAAAGTAATGTACAAAAACCCAAGGACGAAGATATGGAACTATATCCATATGTAGAGGAGAATGTAAAACAATAACAACGCAAGGTAAGATATAAGATGTGACATTTTACATATAGAACAAGAATTTAACATGTTCATGCAACGAATAGAAGATAACAAAAACACATTCGTAAGCATAAAATAACAGGACGCATGAAAATAAAATACTAAGGAACATGAATAACTAGGTATAATACAACAACAATTGAAATAGTTAACAAACACGCAATAGAATTCACTTATTAAAGTAAAATATACGTAATCCAACAAAAGAGAAAAAAATAAGTAATAAACAAAACGCCGACAATATGCAAAAGCTGTAACTAAATAACAACATAATCCCGAATAACCCAGTTAAACTAATAATTTAAATTTAAAATAACATAAAACACATACAAGAAAACATATAACTTGATAAATAACCAAACAATAACGATAACAAATTACACATACATGAAAGGTACAATGTGATCAAAATTATGTAATAACACACAAAACACACCAACTACAAAAATATTATGACTAAATACGTAACTAAAACACGATATGTAAATCACGAAAATCAAAACTAAACAACGCACACATGGTAACAACCGTATACACAACTATAAAGTCATAACACCACACCCTTACACCGTAAAATAGCAACACTTAATCAAGAAAATATAAGAATACAACGATATTAACATGATATGATCTACGACAATACAAAAATGAAAGAAACAAAATGGAAGAGTAGCACGATATAAAACAATATGTGTTAAAATAATAAAAATACAATTCTGACGAGAAAACATTACAAAGCTTAATACATTCACATAAGTAACGAACAAATTGACAGCATAGAACTCCAATAAATTAACTCATACAAGATCGTAGAATACACTGAACATAAATGCTTACTAACAATACTGAAACTCACAAACATACCACTAGATAAGGAAGTATAATATATAAAAACAAAAACTATGAAAGGTAAAATAGGTATATAAGCAAATGAAAACATAAGAAGAATATAATTCTGTATAATAAAAACACTGATACATCGTAGATAAACATAGTTACACAGTTGATACTAGAAATAATGAATGACTACAAATCAATAACATCGTAAATATAATAATCTAAGTGAATACACTATAATGAAAAGAGAATAGTAATTATAAAAGAATGAAAAAGTAAAACATAACACAAGTAACAAAAATAATGAATAGAGAATGAACAACAAACAATGATATAATAAAAGACATAAACATCTAAAATACTATAAAATAAATACAAAAATTAACACGCGTATACAATGTATATTATTACAATAATAAAACAATACATATCGAAAACGAAGCAAACAAACAACAAATATGTAAATACACTATGAACAACCCATGAGTAAATGCTATACATACCCACAAACGCATATTAGAATTACTTCTTATATTAATTATAAAAGGATAATATTTAATATAACAAAATAACTATATAATTAGTAACTCAACTCTAAATCTAACAATATAAATAATGCCTGAATATCAAAATAGAAATATGTCACTCTTAGAAATAACGAAACCAAAGTGAACATACTAAAACAATCTAACAAGACAAAACCAACTGATAGAAACTATATACTGAAAATGTGTAGGATAAGAATATGCTGCATATGTAGAATATTAAAATCATGAATCTATTAAAAATACGAACAATATATATTAATCTAGAACATAAGTAAATAACGAATGGTATGACAGATAAGCGCACACATACAAAATATAGATATGCAAAAGTATATTAAACACAATAAAATAATCTAAATATCAGATATGCTATATAATGTGTGTGTGAAGCCTAGAGCAATGCGAAACACTTAATGACATGACTTGAGCAATTGAAAATATATAAGTAATGGTATATATATTTTAATGAAAAACTTACAATATAACACTGTGTGTGATACATAAAATAATGTAATAAATAATACATAAATTAATACAATCAAATGATATATAAGTCAAATAATTAAAAAAATATAGTTGTAAAAATAATAACACATATAATAACGACCGACACGAGGATAGAGGAGTCATAGGAGAGAAGGTAGTCGCAAAACGACGAAACAAGAAGAGTGGAAAGCCCGGGAGTCAAAGAAAGATAAGATAGGGATGAAATGAAATCTATCAAGAGAATAGGATAATGGCTAAAGAATAGTCTCACAGATAAAATTATGATATGTATCTAAATTATCCACTATATTCTTACTAATAGGAACTAGGGACCGGGACCGGGACCGGGACCGTGACCTGCATGGGCCACCGCTAAAACCTGTCATGCCCCGCTTCCAAAAATACCTGAGAATCGGAACGTGAACAAGCCCGCGGCGTATTAGATTGAGAAGAAATATACACTATTATTTTTTTTCTTTTTCTTTTCTTCTCAATCCAATAAGCTAAGCGTCTGGAAATAAATACAATGCGAAGTCACAGGTCCCCGATCACAATCAGCAAGAATATAATAGACAAACCCAGAATAAAAATATCATATCACAAATGGGATAACATCCGAGACATAATAATACAGGTCAAACGTGCCCTTATACAAAAACTATCTGAATGAAATACTGGAGAATATAAAAATACACTGATCAAAAGGAAATGCAGGTGCTACAAAACAAACTGAAAGGAATAACTAAGCTTCGGCTTCTTCTTTTGCTATGTCTGCAAGGCACTCATGTTGAGAATCCTCTGGCTCCTGGCGATCTCCCAGCTGGACCTGTTCTCACTCTAAGTCTGACGTACACCAGAGAAAACAGGTGTACGTCAGCGTGTATGGCACACGGCAAGACCCCACAAAACAAATAGAGCGAACGAAAACCCAAGCAGAAAACGATACGATAACAGAAATGTCAAAAGAACGTGCAACTGGAAATCTGACAAAATCAACATGCGAAAACACTACTAAAACATGATAAACATAAAACATCCAAAATCGATCAGGTAACGAGATCATGCAGCTAAACGATCAGTCTAATCATCCAAGTCACAAGGTCATACAATAGATGGAATTAATACCTAAAAATCTACAACAAGAGACGTAGTACGTCGAGCGAAATAATCCAAACAAGGAAACCCTCATGTATATACCATATGTCTCCGATTGTAAATAATTAAATATTAATCCCGATCTATGTATGAACATAAACACAACTAGCCTATCTCACAAGAACTCATACTTAGCTAAGAAACGAGGTCATGTAACTAGCCATCCTACAACAGGCCACTAGTTCACATCTCACACAGAGTCAAAGTTCACATTATCGGATATCTGGTTAACAACCACATCTCACTAGTACCTCATACCCGCCCCAGTGTGAAACGTTTTACTGGTGCGTGCCTCGAAATAAACAATACACATACGATCACTGCTCCTCAGACCCGCCCCAGTGCGAAACGATTCACTGGTGCAAGCCTGGAAATAAACAATACACATACGATCACTCCTCCTCAGACCCACCCCAGTGCGAAACGATTCACTGGTGTGAGCCTGAAAATAAACAACAACATATTCGATAACATGAACCCAGACCTTCCCATCCCAAGTCCAAGTCAACAACTCATATCTCATGGGTCACTATGGTCAAGCAATACTCGCGATTCTCAACTATAACAATGTATAAATGCAATGAATACTATGTAACAGTGTCATGAATCATGAACAGGAAACGTGAACAACTACTAATAACAGTGCAAGATGGAACTATAACTATCAAATAATTACGCATGAAATCTCGCAATTTCCAATCGTCATGATCATAAATTGGTTAATTCCAAAAATTCTTTTAAAAAATTCTTTCTCATTATATTAATTTAAAACTAACCCCTTTTTCAAAATCAACTTCTTTTCTTATAATAATTTCAAAATAAATCTAAAATTTTTTTATTAAAAGCATCTCGTAATCAATATTGTTCATCAACAAACTCACGCAGGTAATTACATATCATAGTCTAATCTATGAAATCAATTACTAACTGATATAAATAATAGAATATCAAATCAAGGGAAGCGGGATCTTGCCTTGGGTTTCGTCGAACGAATCGACACTGATAGCACGGGTTGGATCGGACGTGGAGGAGCACGGCGTCGGAAGGAATTCCGGCGAGGGCTACGGGTCGGGTGGCTGCAAGGGGTGGCTGTGGCGGGGTTCTCGGCTACAAGAGGAGGCGGCGGCCTACGGATGTGGTGGCTGGAGGATGGCCGGAGGTGGGCAGAGGATAGAGATGGGGAGGAAGTCGACGGCGGCCTCGGATCGACGGAGATCTGGGAACGAGGGGGAGGCTGTCGTAGGCGGAGCTTAGGGTGGCCAAGGCGAGGGGGTGCGACTACGTAGGATATGGAGTTGACGGCGGTCGGAGGTCAGGGGAAACAGGGTAGATGATAACCTGGCGTGGCGGATGAGGTGCAGGCAGCGGCGGTGCTCGGCTAGGGGTGGAGAGAACGAGGGGGCAGTGATGGAGTCGGACAGCGGGTGGCGGTTCGTCGGAGATGAAGAGGGAGGTGATGGTCACGACGAAGAGGAGGGGAAGGTAGCGGGTGGCGGTGTGGGCTGAGGCACGACGAGCAGGGAGCTGTGGATCTGGGCTTGGTTGCGGCGAAGGCAGAGGAAGGCAGCGGGTGGCGGGGCGAGGTTGCAAGTCGGCTGAGGGCGGTGGTTAAGTGGCGGGTGAGGGTTCGTGGTCGGGCCGACGGGGTGGAGACGACGGAGGTCGGGGTCAAGGTAAGAGAAGAGGGGTGGCGGCGGACTGCATACGAGAGAGAGAAAGAGAGAGAGAGAGAGAGAGAGAGAGAGAGAGAGAGAGAGAGAGAGAGGAAGAGAGGATTTATATATACGTATTTATATAATTAGGGTTTTTGAAAATTAATTAAAAATAATAGTCATCACGAAATAAATTAAATAATTATGTGAAAATTATCTACACATTAAAATGTACTAGTTATAGTAATACAACTGATAATACGCAACAGTAGAAATAATACCACAAATAGTACAATTAAACGAGATTAATTAATAAAAATATAATTTCTTATATTTAAAATCAAATAATTATGGAATAATTTTATACACATTAAAACATACTACTTAAACTAATATGACAGATAATTTGTAACAGTAAAAATAATACAAGAAATTATACAAATAATACGTTATTAATAATACACTGTATTATACAAAAATATATGTAATAATAATAATAATACCACGTATTATTCAAAATGACATGTAACAGCATCGATAATGCAACAGATAAATTCTATAATTTTTCACCGCATAAAATTAATTTATAAATATTAATATCATTTAAATAATATAAAACTTAGACTTTAAATCATAGAAAGTTGTAGAAATTCAAGAAAAATACAAATACTCTTTTAAAAATCGTAATTAAATATTTTAAAATACTAAAAAATATTTTAACTAGTATTAAAATTCATGGTCCTTACAGATCGCCGAGATCTAAACAAATTTGGATGCCAAAGGCTAAATCAACGCCTAAGGCAAAAGCAGGCGATGTTGCTCCCCAGCCTTCGTTAACTTTGGATCCCGTTCCTTCCATTCCTACGCCCCCGGTAGAACCCTACGGCAGTATGAATCTCTCCAGAGTTAGAATTCTATTGAAGGATCGCCTCAGTCCTCAACATGAAGATCGAGCCAAAACTCCTATTAAAGAACGCTTAGGCCCAGTGAAGGAACCCCGAGCAACTCAACAAGATGGGGGTCGCACGTGCCCTCATGACAATATGAAGCCTTCACAAAAGGAGAAAATTCTAGCAACTGACCGCATCGGAATTTGAGTCGAAGGCCAAGAGCCCGTTAAGGTTTCACCCTCGGAAAGGTGTGATTCCAAATGTGTGACTCCTGCAGACACCAACAAGGAGTTGTTTACTCAGAAGAAATTACGCCAGACAGACGAATGCGTTATACTTGAGAATTCATGTAAACAACTGATAGGTTACTCTGACCGCAATGTCGAGGAGTTGTACTATCAGGCTGGGGGTACGAATAAATCTCAAAAGAGAGATACCCAGGAAGCAGACTCTCACTGTCCGTGTACCAAAATTATCAGGGCAGTACTATCAGCGTGTAGCTGCCCTAAGACCGCTCCATGGAGGGTCTCGGTATTCCAAATGCTTTCCTATGAAGCGTCGGAAACCAAGCCAAGGTGTTTCCATAGAAAAAAGATCAGCTGCGCGAGACGACGAACTCCTAGAGGTCACTATCAATATGGCTGATAAAGGGAAGTCAACGCGAAGTTTCACTTTTCATCATTTTTCGGACGTATCCCAACGTATAACTCGGTTACGCGTAAGAACTACTATGCATAGGGACTATCCGAGGATGAATAGAGGATTATCCTCAGATGATGAAGCATAAGATGCGAACCCTACCATCGCTTCTGACAATACGGTATCCAGCATAGGACAATCTCGTGAGACGTTCATGATCAACACTGAGAAAATGACTAAGATCATCGAGAATGCTTTGGCTAAGGAAAAAAAGAACTTCAAATTCGAATTGGAAATAACCATGATACAGATGAAGGAAGAGCATGACCGACAAATTAACAGGCTCTATCCAATCAACTTGGTGAATCCAGCCGCCGCACCCAGAACGCCGCAGTTGACAGCGATCCAGAAGTGGACGAAATCATCATTGCCGATGTACCCTCCAAAAATACTGGTGGTGGTTCAAATGCATCCCCTACAAATAACAATGCTGGGGGTGGTCCCGCCAAAGATAAAAATACCAAGGGTGACCAAATTGTTCCTCTCAGAAATCGTCCAAAACATGATACAGACGAGGATGAAAAGATGAAAAACCTCGAGAGCAAAATTAACGTTCTAATGTCTGCTCGAGAGGTAAAGAAGACCAGCATTCTGTGTCCTTACCCAAAAGAGTAGGATTCGATCCCGTATCCGGCGAAGTTCAACCTGATCAACTTTACGCTGTTCGACGGGAAGGGCACGCCTACTCAGCATCTAATCTACTTTAAGTCCCACTTGGGCACGATCTCCGACAATAAAGCCTTGATGGTTCGGTCATTCGTCGGCACCCTTCATGAGCCTGCCTTCGATTGGTATCGCCGTCTCAAGCCTGGAAGTATCAATAGCTGGGACGATATGGAGAGCTCATTCCTCGACAACTTCTTTGACAACGACGCCGAGATATCCATTAGGACACTCTTTGAGGAGAAACAGGAAGACGAAGTAACAGTCGACGACTTCATCAAACGTTTTCGAAATAAGACGATGAACTGCCGAGATCCAATCACGGATGACTTCATCCTCCAGACATATCATAACAACCTATCTATTGAGATATTGAAAGTTATGGGAGTCGCACCGTCCAACACTTAGAAAGACTTGAAGGTGCATGGCGAACAAGACGAATGCTTCCTCAGAAGGAAGAAGATCGAAAGAAGCCAACGGTCAATGCCTGTGGTTACCGGTGATAATTATCAAATATCACAACAACAACCTCGAAAGAAGCAAAGGGCTCCAGATCCGGGAATCCAAAAAGAGTACTCTTTTAAGGATAAGGAAGTTCCGAATATTTTCGAGTACCTCCTAATTAACGGTGAGATTAAGCTACCACCCATTAAAGATCAGGAGGGAGCTATTTACGGACCCAAACTACTGTGCGTATCATAGGAGGGTTCTCCATCCTACTGAGATTTGTTTCGGTCTAAAGAATAAGATTCAAGCTCTAATCGACTCTGGTGCCATAAAGCTAGAATAAGCCGAATGACGGTGCACCACTCTGAAGAGTATACGAGTATAAACTGCTTCTTAATTCTCCAACCGATATAAGAGGTTAAACTGCTCCCTGCCACTCTGAAAAGTATACGAGTATAAACTGCTTCTCAATCCTCTAACCGGTATAAGAGGTTAAACTGCTCCCTACCACTCCGAAGAGTATACGAGTATAAACTCCTTCTCAATCCTCCAACCGGTATAAGAGGTTAAACTGCTCCCTGCCACTCCGAAGAGTATACGAGTATAAACTGCTTCTCAATCCTCCAACCGGTATAAGAGGTTAAACTGCTCCCTGCCACTTCAAAGAGTATACGAGTATAAACTGCTTCTCAATCCTCCAACCGGTATAAGAGGTTAAACTGCTCCCTGCCACTCCGAAGAGTATACGAGTACAAATTGCTTCTCAATCCTCCAACCGGTATAAGAGGTTAAATTGCTCCTTAACACTCCGAAGAGTATACGAGTATAAACTTCTTCTCAATCCTCCAACTGGTATAAGAGGTTAAACTGCTCCCTGACACTCTAATAGGTATATGAGTCTAAACTGTTTCCTTTCTTTCACGGGAAGTTCCTGGAGAGTGCCATTCCTGGTATTCTCAAGGATAACCCGATCATACAACTGAGTACAATGTTAGACCCAGTTTCGCGAAGAAGGCTAGGGGTGGATAATTCATGTAACGGGAAGTTCCCAAGAGAATTCTATATAGTGTATTCTTAGGGATAACACAGTCACTAAAAGAAGGTGATGAATAAGAATCTCCTACTCAAACTCCCACTATATTTGTGCACTCAACATTCTCATTGTTAGAGTCCAGACATGGTATTCAGAATTTTAATCTCCTAATCATTAAAGATTATCAAACCCGTCCGGGTTAAGTATTTATCACTTAACACTAGGAACCCCCTCTGAGCGACTTGTACAAGTTAATACTCCCACTGTGATTTGTACTCCCACTCTCACTGTCTACTTGGTCAAACCTTTAAACAGTTAGGACCACAACCAAAATCCCCTCTCGATTCCTTCCATGAACGAGAGATCCACAAATTGAACGATCAAACCTTTAAACAGTTAGGGTCATCTCAAATTCCCATCTTGGTCAAACCTTTAAACAGTTAGGACCATAACCAAAATCCTCTCTCGATTCCTTCCATAAGGGAGAGGTCCACAAATTAAACCATCAAACCTTTAAATAGTTAGGGTCATCTCAAATTCCTATCTTTGTCAAACCTTTAAATAGTTAGGACCATAACCAAAATCCCCTCTCGATTCCTTCCATGAGCGAGAGGTCCACAAATTGAACGATCAAACCTTTAAACAATTAGGGTCGTCTCAAATTTCCATCTTTGTCAAACATTTAAATAGTTAGGACCATAACCAAAATCCCATCTCAATTCCTTCCATGAGCAAGATGTCCACAAATTGAACGATCAAACCTTTAAACAATTAGGGTCGTCTCAAATTCCCATCTTGGTCAAACCTTTAAACAGTTACGACCACAACCAAAATCCCGTCTCGATTTCTTCCATGAGCGAGAGGTCCACTTTCAATTTATCACGAATCCTAAGTAAAGATAAGTAAACGTCTAACACGTGTTGCCGGTTTAGTCTTTTACCGATTGAAAAAGACACCAGAATTCCAGTCTGGGAATTTTATCCCAAAGTCTAAGTAGGAATAAATCAGCACCTAACGCGCTTTACCGGTTAGTCCTTGACCATAAAAAGGACAAAGCCCACATATTCGACATTATGGCAGGTTATTATTAATAACATCAAAATCCATGCTTCACATGCGTGGGGAATTTTATCCCGAATCCTAAGTAGGAATAAGTCAACGCCTAACACGCGTTGCTGGTTTAGTATTTCACCGATTGAAAAAGACACCAGAATTCTAGTCTGAGGAATTTTATTCCGAAGCCTAAGTAGGGATAAATCAGCGCCTAACACGCGTTGCTGGGTAGTCTATTCTCATAAGAAAGACAAAGTCTACATATTCAATATCGTAGCACTAGGAGAGTTAACTCTCTTAGCACAACGTCACATGCGGAACAGACTTAAACAATCCGTACGCAAGCCCGACTCAAACGGTAATTGGTAAAGGCACGTCAAATCTGTTGATGGCTGAGGATTGACCAAAAATCCTAAGTCTACGTCTAACACACGTCGTCGGGTAGTCTATTCCCGTAAGAAAGATAAATTCTACGTATTCAATATCGTAGCACTAGTAGAGTTAACTCTTTTATCACAACGTCACATGCGGAACGGACTTAAACAATCTGCATGCAAGCCCGACTCAAACGGTAATCGGTAAAGGTACGTCAAATCTGTTGATGGCTGAGGATTGGCCAAAAATCCTAAGTCTATGTCTAACACACGTCGCCGGGTAGTCTATTCCCGTAAGAAAGATGAATTCTAGTATTCAATATCATAGCACTAAAGGAGTTAACTCTTTTAGCACAACGTTATATGCAAAACGGATTTAAACAATCTGCATGTTAGCCCGACTCAAACGGTAGTCGGTAAAGGCTCATCAAATCCGTTAATGGCTGAAGGTTTGCCAAAAATCCTATATAAGTGTGAAAGTTATTAACGCACCAGCTTTATTAACTGGTCTCGTGACTTGAGCATCCAACAACTTCGGGATAAGATCCATATCTGCAGACGAATTAGCTTTGACAGTTGGTCCTGCAACCCTAACTGTTAGGACTGTCATGCTCTAATACCTTAAGAGCTTAAACTGTGTATACTCCAGCAAACGTACGAGTATAAACTATGTTAACGTCGGACGATCCGAAACCCTAGGTCAACGTCGGTCAACGCGTAACTCTAGGTCAACACCAATCAACGTGTTGCGATGAAAGTCAATGCATGTTAATATATCATGATGAAGATGGTCAGTTTAAAGTCAACTCGACGATACGAGCCAAAATCAACTCATCAGTTTTGATTCAAGATTTCGATAACGGCCAAACGATAAACGCAGTGCCGAAATAGTTTCGATTATTCATCAAAATACCGAACAGACTGAAAATCGAAGGAGTTAAGAATCAAAGCTATAGCTCCTTTTATACTGACTGAAGGTTAGACCGATCATATCCAAAGTATTTCAGACTTATCTATAAAAGAAACGAGACTGAAACACTTTGGAGGGAGTATCTGTAGGCGTCAAAAATTACCCATAGGTCCCCGCATGTGGCTCGAGACAGGGAGAAGATGATGAACGTTGTTATTAGAGTTACAGAAGTTTATTTGACAACGACAAACGCATGAAGTGAGTCGACGGGTCATACGAAGTAACGAAACTTCAGAATAACGAAAACAAGAGCTGATCGGGAGCCCCGCGTCATTTACGAAAGGCAGAGCACCCCTCGTGTCCCATTTACTTCACATATGATTCAATAATGGGAGCCCGTAGATCTCCTCGTGGTTTTTTTGCAAATTTTATACTTTAGTGTGTTTTTTGCAAATTTTAAATTTACGAAGGACTCGTGGTGGTTTTTGAATTTAATGTCATTTAAGAGTTTTGAAGTTTCAGAGTGGTTTCACCAATTTTAAACCTCGATGGTTTTTTCACTTTTTAAAAATTATGAGGGTGTTCTTTGCAAACTTTAAATTACAGAGGACTGCAAGAAATTTTCAAATTTTATGTGTCATTTGTGAGTTTAGAAAAATCTTAGAGTTTTTATAATTTTGAACTCTTTAGGGTGTTTTCCATAATTTTTAAACTTTGAAAATGTCTTTTTTACAAATTCCATATATTGCAGGGGGCTGTTAGTAATTTCTAGAGTTCATACGTCAATTGTAGGTTTTGAAATTTCAAGGGGGTTTCTGGTAATTCTAAACATTTGAAGGTGTTATTAGTATTTTTTTAACTTTGATGGCGTTCTTTATAAATTTTAAATTTATAGGGGCTGTTAGAAATTTTTAGATTTCATGTGCCTTTGTACGTTAAGAAATTTTTGAGTATTTTTTGATAATTTTAATCTCTTGAGGGAATTTTTTGTAATTTTTAAAATTTTAAGGTTCTTTTGCAAATTCCATGTTTATAGGGTGTTGCTAGTAATTTCTAGACTTCATGTGTTATTCGTAGGTTTTGAAATTTTAGGATGATTTTTGTAATTCTAAACTCTTGAGGGTACTTTTATATTTTTTAAAACTAAAGGATGTGTTTTACAAAATTAAAATTTAGTTGGGGGGAGGGGTTCTGAAAGTTTCCAAATTTCATCGTACGTCTAGAAATTTCTAAGTGATAAACTTTAAGCATGTTTTTTATAATTTTTTAAACTTTTAGGGATTTTTTTTGCAATTCTTTGAAATTTGGGGGTGTTTTCTTCCAAATTTTAAATTCGAGGGGGGCTGCTGGTGGTATTCGAATTTCATATGCCATTTATGAGTTTTAAAAAAACCCTATGAAAGTTTGCAAAAAACCTCTGAAGGTTTTGTAGATACTCCTGAAAATTTTGTAGAGAGCCCCTTGAAAGTTTGTATAAAACACTCTAAATTTTTATAGAAAGCCCCTTATAAGTTTGCGAAACCCCTCTAAAAATATGCTGAAAACCCCCCAAAAGTTTGGTGAAAACTCCCCTAAAAGTTTGCGGAAAACCTCTCATTAGTTTGCAAAACAGCCATGCTTGCAAAAAAACCCATCAAAAGTTTGTAAAAAACCCTCAAAAGTTTGCAAATAGCACCTTAAAAATTTACAAGTTTGCCCTCATATTTGCAAATAGACCCCTAAAAAAATTATATATAAAAGTCTAATAGCTAAATGGGTTATTGGGTCATACATAGATCGTTCATTTAATAAATTGGTGTATGAGAAGTGACCCGTTTAACAAATGTTAAGTGGGTCAGAAATAACCAAATGGATATAAATGTGCGCACTCATTTATAACCCACCCTAAAAACCTATTTGACAACCCTAAGAGGATCTGAATTCAAAATACGATCTGCTAGTTGTTGATCAAACGCTTGATTTTGGCTCAAGTTATCTGGTACTAAGAAAATATGCCCTTATACAATGCTAAAACAAACATGTGTCAGACAAGCAATCGCATTAGGAAAGGAAAGGCGTGTATTAAGATGAATGCTCAAACCACATGATTGCGTTAGAAAAGGAAGAAGCGATGCATGATAAACGATGTCAGCTCTGGAAATGAATTTCATGCTTAATAGACTGAGCTGCATCAAAGCAGTTCGATGTTCATTTATTAACAATAGTAAATACTAAAAAGGATAACTGCATTGAAAATTTCTCATTTTTTAATAGTGCACAAACTGCCAATTGTTTTCATTTTTAGCCTTCAATAATTAAATTTTCGGCTAGAACAGGACGCAAATCTCTTAACATTTTCTTGACTTACCAATAAGTAGCACATCATGAAAAGATACAAAAAAAACTATATTCTGAGAGTAAGGTTAAAGTTTCCCAGAAACAAACAATAAGTTTGTTTCCATCTACCTAACTATTTAGAGGGTCATCTTGATAAAGTGGTCCATATCATTCATCTTGACCTACTAATCGTAGAACATATACAGATAAAAAGTTATTTGGTTAAAGATTTTCAACTCCTTCATCAAATGATACGCAAAAAATCAACATTTAACAGAATAGAGAAAGGCACAAAATGGATGACAGGAAACTTTCAAAAAAAAATTATGTGCATTTTATGATTTGTCCATTTTGATGACTGGTTCATGAATATATGATAATACACTCCTAGTTCTTTTCCAAGAAACTCTAAACCTTGACATTGAGGTCTGCAAAACAAATAACTTCGATCTCCCTCTGGATTCGGTATTATTAACGAAGATCCTAACAGCCTATAATCACCAACATAATTGACACTAACTCATTAACAAGAAAACTATTTTACAAGCCCTATAAAGGATTAGTCATGAAAGTAGAATAAAAGTCGCTTTCTTTTCCACCCCCATTAAGGACGTGCTTATGACGTAGAATTGTGGGGTTCAGAAGCCGGTAAGAGAGTTACGCGTGGTGCTTTGGACGTATCATTATGTCCTCTCCAAATTTTTAATAATCATATTCATAATGTTGGGATTTTTAGATCCGTAAAAATTCCAAAAACTACCAAACATAGCAAATAGAATCACACAAGATTTAACGTGAAAAACTCTCAATAGGGACAAACCATGGGATTGAAAACGATCTATACTATCACCTACAAATTATAATTTTTTATACGGACAAAGACTGTCAAACCCTCTCTCTCACAATATCCTTAAACTCGATTATGCCCTCTATTAAACCCCAATTACAAGAATATTTTCTCTCTCTTTCTCTTTATTTTAAAACCCTAGAATATGACGTCTTATTTAAAGACACTATTGACTTGCCTACCAAGTTAACTTGGCCTCTAAGAAAACCAGTACGACTAGGCCTAGCCTTTATATCCGCATCCAACTTGGAGTTTGAGTCGGTACCTAACATATCCTCCCTCAATGAAAAATCTCCAAATGCATTTACGATTTTAGAAAAACCCACTCTCTTCTTCTTATTCTTCACCTATCCATTGTGAACAAGAGTTTGAGAAGAGTCTTCTATGTTATTAACAAATTATCCTTCTAAATAGCAAATATGGTTGCTATTCTTTCAAAAGGCGCCAGCAAAAAGGAGTATGGAAAGGTTGGCTCAATAAGACAGCTAGGACGGTCATACACCGACATAACACAACAGTGTGAGGAGCAAAATGATCGTCGAGCAAGACGATCTAATGGTGGATATTACTACTGTGGGAAGAAAGAACACTTTGCCAAAGATTACCGATACAAGAGAAGACCTGTAGAGGGCAGTGCTGCAATGTTGCGTAGACGTCAAGATGATAAAGAAGAATGGGATGCCCAAGCATCCGTGG
The DNA here is from genome assembly GCA_022839385.1 of Asparagus kiusianus. Classification (NCBI taxonomy): domain Eukaryota; kingdom Viridiplantae; phylum Streptophyta; class Magnoliopsida; order Asparagales; family Asparagaceae; genus Asparagus; species Asparagus kiusianus. The sequence continues at coordinate 693,904 of BQKN01001067.1, read as the reverse complement.
CCATCATTGAAGATGTATCAGTTGACAAAGAAGAGGTCGTTGATATGGCACTAACCTCAATTGGGGAGAGATCTGAGTCCGCACTTAAAGCGTTTTGGATTGGGAAGAAATTATCTAAAGTAAAGACTGGATCGTTGATTCTGGCTGATCCAATCACATGACGGGAGACAAGATGAGGCCTATCAACATGAAGGAATATAAAGGCAGCTGAGAAGTTGTGATAGCGAATAATTGAAAATTACCTATCACACACATTGGAAAGACTGTGTTTACCCCGCGCTACTACCCGATGTAGGGTCGAAAAATTAACGTTGGATTGATTCTCTTGTTTTAAGAAATGGGTTTGATTGCTTGGTACGAAACCCTTACAATCACTCACGCTCTCTCTCGATTACAGATGAAGAGAAGATTAATTCAGCTCCTCCTTGTTTAACGTGGGTTCTTGGTAGCGAAAGGATGCTTCCCCCGATGCTTGAGTCGAGCTTGCCTCCCCTTGACGATGAGATCAAGGTTGCTGGAGCTTCTGATGTTCATTGGCCAGCTGGAATCGAGGTTCGAACTCCTGATCCGTGTGCAGAAACTTTGATCTCTGATGCTTTTTGAAGTCCAAGTCTAAAATCTCCCCTCAATCAACTATCCCCCCTTTTCTATGTAGCCATCGATGGCTATTTATAGGGTTTTAAGCACGTAACTGACGTTCTATAATCATGGGTAGAGGGGCGTAACTACCTGCTTCGAATCAGCGCACACCATAACGTGCTCCTGAAGATTAGCCCACGTGGCTGACTAAGTCTTTGGAGCCGTTACAAATAAATCCCACATGGATGACGAACCTCGTCTTTAATTGAAACGGAGTTCATCAAGTAAGACGAGCCTCGAGGTTCGTCTTATCAAGCAAACCTTGTAGGAGATCAGTATCTTTCGACGAAATTCAACATGAACATTACCTAGCGGTTCATCCTGGAGTTCGTCCCTTTATACGAACCTTATCAGAATAACAGTCATCTGACAAACGACATCTTGCGGCTTGGCTCAGCAATACTGCTATGCGCTTTTCCCAGACTTAATGAATGGTTGATAGCTGGTGTTTATAAATCTCCATGAATCCCGTCTGCAGATCTTGTTAGGGAGAAATATCATCAAACGACCTCAACCGAAGATCGCAACCCTTGATTCTACCTTTTCCCGCCCTTATATATAGGGCATCATCAGATGAGAAGTCCTTTTTTCTCTTCGTCACTTGGACTATCTAAACTCCTTCTCTCTCAAAGTTTTAATCTTTCTTTCTTCACAAGCCCTTTAAGCGAAATCAATGGCCCCTAAGATCGCCGTAGACCGAAGCAAGAGCAAGGGCAAGAAGGTTATTGGCTCTTCGCACGAACCCGCCGCTCTACCTATTTTCTCAGGTAATAGATATTAAACGCATAATTTGTATTCTGAAAGATATCAATCCTGTCTATTTTAGACTTGGGTTTCATGAGGAAGATGAAATAGTTTATTCCAGACTCATCATAAAGATGGTGTCTTTTTTGGCTTGATGAGGCTCGTCATCGATGATGCTCGTCTCCATGACCTGTTTTGTCTTTTGATGAGTCTTATCTGCAAGTGGAATCTCACATGTCCAACATCGTTGGCTATCCTAATGAGGGTCGTCTTCTAGATTTGTTAAACGAAATTCATTTATATGATGAACTTCGTCTTTTCATCGACTACGTTCGTTGGATTGGTGAACTTTGTCTTCAGATGATGAACTTCGTTTTCTCCAACGAACCTTGCTGAACTGATGAACCTCGATTTTCTTGTCGAGGTTGAATGAAGTTTGTTCGACCAACGATGTTTGACATTTTGTTGTAATATGAGGTTCATCATTTGAACGAATTTCAAAGTTCGTTGCTGGAATGACCTTCGTGTCATTTGGCCGTGTCTACTGCTCGAGACTGACTTTGTTCCGTCCTTTTGTGTAGTTGTATATCCATCTTTTCCACTTCCCTAATATGGTGATCTTGGAGCGGATGGTATTTAGGCTGCTACAACTCATCCTCATTACTCTGCCCTTAAGAGTATTTCTTTATTCGGAGAATAGGGGCCAGAAGAAGTTGATCTTCTCTTTGAACCTTCATTTTCATATTTAGACATATGATCACTAATGCTCCGTTAGAGTCTATTAATCGTGAACCTATTGTGAAACATGTTCTCTTATTTAGAGACTCTTCAGAGGATCCCGACTTATTGGATATCGGGACTTACGAATGGCTTAGAACTGTAAATGGGCGAAATTTATTCTTGCCTCGGATGGAGCATAATGTTTCTCTTACTGCTTTAAAAGTCATCTCGGCTCCAAGGAGAATGGACTAGGATTTAACCTCCATACAAGATGGGGCTGTATGCGGCTACTTTTCCTGGAGCGGCGCTAAGATAGATAGTGGTGAACGTTACATCACCGGATTGCACCCGGGGCTTTTTCAAAAAAACTCCCTATTGGTGAGACTGCTGAGGAGGCTAACACTTTTGGTCGTGCATTCTTTAGACGAAAAGGTCAATTTCTTGCTAAAGACTTTAGAACTCCAGGCTAGTCTCATTAGAGCCCTACACAATGGTGGCCTCATGTCACCGAGTACATCTTGCAGGAGAACTAGGAAGACCTGCAAAAGTTTGTCCTTTATGTGCCCATCAGGGCGACACAATTCGGGTTAATCAATACCTCCCACCAGTTCTTTGCTATTTTGGAGTTGTATAACTCTACAACCCGTACTTTCTTTACTCCTGATGGAGAGAGAGAGATTGCTCTTCATAAGATGGAAGAAGTCTCCGGGCTGCCAAGTGAGAATTATCCATATGAGGAATACATCCCGGGTCAACGAGAGTTAGTTTCTCTCGAGAAAGAACACCCCCAAGTAGTAGAAACCTTTTGGGAGGTAATGTATCATTATCACATTTGTATGAATGTGGAAGGACGGCTCAATAGGAGGGGTGAGAACTCCTCGGCCATAACATATGGGCCTGATATCTCTTTAAGAATCTGGAGCATAAGAATGACCCCGGGGTGCCATTGGGTCCTTGTGACACGAGCGAATTGTCGCGGCGGGTACTCGCTCATCCACCTATGCATCGCATATCAGAATCGGATGAACAAGGTTACCATATAGGTATCAAATTCGAGAGTTATTTTTTTCAAGGTGGGGAGCCTATCTCTTCCAAGGCTTTGCTGGCGGGATATCTCTTGTTATGGCTTCATTAGGTTGTTGTTGTTTCTGGAAACTTTGACCTGCTGCCAATGGAAGTGGTATTCCCAGTCGTATGTTTAGCACACGATCGTTCTTATGCCCTTCTTCCTGCCATGATTGCTCGCATCCACTATGGATTGCGGAGTTTATGTTACCAATTCTGTAATGGCAACAAGAATCCAAAGGTTGGCTTGCCATACACTTATTTCATAGCTTGGGTTGTTCTGCACTGTCCGACCTTTATGAGTACACCTTCTGCTTGTACGGAGGGTTAAATTATTCCTTTCATTCAAAGATTGGAAAATTCAGATTAGGAGCACCATTACTTGGCCTTAGTAAGGCGTATTCTCCGCTATCATAAGAGATGGGAATTCAGTCGATCTTTTCCTCATTTTCTCGGAACCAGCTATGGACAGGTCGTCGTAGATGCTTCAAATGGTCAGGGTTATTCTTCTCTATCACTTGGCTGCTTTATATGGCTTATGACCATTTGCCCCAGGTATCATATTTATCGTTTCGGCCTAATGTGCATGTTGGAGCCTTACTTGCCTTCTCGCTTCACTCGCTAATTCAGCTACACTCAGTTGTACGTTGGTAATCCCAACACTCAACTGATATTTGAGGGTTGTAGCTTGATTATTAGGGCCAGAGCTTGGTATTGGACTATTGTCGGAGGTACGGGTGCTCGTTTCTTGCTTTCGCAACAGAATCTGCAGCTTCAAACCACACTTGCTTATTGCAAGAGGCATTGTATGGCGAACGCAGCGATCCCTAACTTCAATGTGAATTCTTTGAGACTATGATACATCCGGCATCGATATAGATCTGGAAATGCTTCTAGACAAAGCCGTATACCAGGACTCAAAGAGTTCTTATATGCTGAAGAGAGTACCGAGGTAGAGGAAACCAGTCCTCCTAGCCCTCATGAAACTCAGGAGGAGATAGACGCGGCTCTGAATGAGAATATGCCTCATAGATCTCCTCATGTTGATGAATATGGGAGCCACATGCATGCTGCTTCCGATATAGGAGATGCTCTTAGAGATGGAGCAAATCTTGGTGGATCTGAGGATTTCACCCCTATGGACGAACCTTATGAGCTCCTCCACATGAATTTACTGCTGAAGGCTCTCATCAACAATCTCAGGTTCTTGAAGAACCACATCCCGACAAAGGGACCACTAGTATGTCATTTGACTTGTTTTAATTTTGACTTGTTTTCCTCTGATACTTCTTATTCAGAACAAACTACAGAAGTTGAGGCCCCGAGACAAGTAGGGGAGAAGTCTAAAGAACTCGGGCGGATGCGCAAGTCTAAACGTGTCGCCAAAAGACCAAGGCACAATATTTCTCCGCCTATGACTCCTTTGATAGAGTCACTTAGGGTTGAAACGGATTCGGAACTTGAGAATGAGATTTCTTTAGCTCGACTCTGTATCGGATTGCGTTCGGCGCCGAGTACTAACGTCGCAAACGCTCTTATTGATCCTGGTAAGATATACATATAGCCGTTTACCCACCTGGACTTTTAAGCTATTAACAACTTTGTCTACTACGTTTAGTTATTCCTACAGACTCCATTGCCTTCACTGATGTGGGTACTAAGGCAGGATCAGCTCCTGGTCACCCTACTGAAAGTAAAATGCCTCCAAGTTTAACTACAAAATCGGGCACAGTTGATAATCCTACTGTTGATCCTGAGGAAACTGAGGGAGATGAATTTGCACCAACCACCATGGCTGAGACTGAAGCCACTATGAACACAAGTGTTGTGTCTCCCAGCTCCATTATGACAACTGAGACTTGTGTCTTACCAAGCACTACAGTCACTGTTACTCCTATCACTACTGCAATAGTTGCTGTAACAGAAGGTGGAACTTCAACAACAAGGCAATGATTTTGTTGCGGACGAGGCTCGTAGTGCAATCTCGAAGGTCATGGAGCTTGTAATTAAACTTCATAGTGTAGCTGAAAGAACTTGTAACTGAACCTCGTATTGTAGTTCGAGTCTTCTAAGTTCAATCTATGTACTTCGAGTTTTTGTACTTTCAATTATATATGAATAAAATTTATATTTTATCCACATATTGTTCTCTTACATTACTGAAGCATTCTAACTTAAGATTTTTAGAAAACCCTCATCTGCCAACAGACTTGAGTGTTAGACCCTAGAGGGGGGTGATAGGGTCTTATGCTAATCTAATCTGATTTTATACCAATTAAAACTAATTAATAAATTATTCTTACAAGAGAGATATACAATATGTTACAAGCAGGAATAATTCATATGAACAAAGAGCAATATCCTAGCAATGATATATACTATGAGATATATGCGAGGATATACAATGAACACTAAGGTAAACAATCTAAATTAGATAGTGGGCAATATAAACAACAAGCAATATACAAAGGCGATATAAGATATGAGCATAAAAAAGGTGCGCCAATGCAATCACAAACAAACGATATGATCACGGAGTTCGGACCTTCCGTCCTACGTCTCCGCTCCTCACTCTCGGGAAGAAATCCACTATCACAACTGGGTTTTCTTCGTTCACCCGAATAACGTTTACACCTCACAATTTTATTCACGGAGTTCGGTCCCCACGACCTACGTCTCCGCTCCTCACCTCAAGGAGATCTCCACTATACACTCGGTTTTCTAGCTAACCAAAAACTTTATAATCTCACAATATAATAAATGATTTGTTCTCTACAATATATGAGAACTCAATGTAGACTCACTCTCTAAGTCACACAATCCCACAACCCAATTATACAATGTATGCAAATACAATAAGCTCAATGGTTGTGTGTGTAAACAAAGAGAAATAAAATCAAACTCAATTATAGTCTAGCAAATATAAATATGATAATGTAAATATAAACAAGCTAGATAATTGAGTTAAAAAAACTTTTCTAGAACAAGAGAGATGGAGATGTGAAGTGGAAAGTTCAAACCAAAGATGATCTCCTCTTCTTGTGAAACAATCTTCACAAACTTAAAATTTTTAACCCACACTTAAACAAAACCTAAACTCTTGTAAAAACTTGTTTAAAATATACCTTGTAGTAGAAAATAGTTATGGAAAAGGAGTATATATAGGAAAGAAGAAAACAACCCAAAAAACCCACTAAAAAACAAAAATCAGCAAGTTACCGTTACTGTGCAACGGTAACATCGACGGTCGACCGTGACGGTCGACCGCGAGAAGAAAAACTACAAAACTAGTTGTTGGACTGCTGACGGTCGACCGTGACGGTCAACCGCACTATAGCACGGTCGACCGTGGTGGTCGACCGCACTTTTCCAGATTTTGACAGATGCTAGAATTTTACGTATCTAACTTTGTAAAATCAATTAAAACTAGTAAATAAACTCCAAAATTTATGAAATTTTGAGAGAATGTTCTAGACACGTATAAGAATATGTTGCAGAAAGAATTTCTATAATATCACTTTCTAGTTGAGATAAATAAATATTTGAACACAAATATACAATTTCTGAAGAAACTGCTAAAAACTCGCTTTTGTAAATTCAATTGAAAATAACAAAACAACTCTAAAATTAGTAAAACTTGAATAAATTTTTTTATATATAATGATAAACATGTAAACGAAGAAATTTTTCAACTCGCATTTTCCAATTGTGAAAACGTATCTGTTTTGCAAAAACATGCACGAACATGAGCTTATTAAAAACTTGATTTTGTAAATTCAAATAAACATAACAAATTAATTTAAAAATTGATAAAACTTTGGGAAGCATTTATAAACATGAAATTAAACATGTTAGAAAAAGAATTTCTTAAGTTGAGTTTCTCATTTGTGAAAACTCATGTATTTTGCAAGTGTGTCCAAAACATGAAAATGTGATATACATGAAATTTGATGTTTTGACATAAATAATGTTTTGAAACCCTATGAAAAAATTTTATAGACTTAATAAAATATGTATATAATAATTGTTAAGTCCATAAACTAAAACTTGTGTATATATATAACTATATATATATAAACCAAATATGTGTGTGTGTGTGTGTGTGTGTGTGTATGATTGAGCTTAAAATACTAACACACATAATATAAAACCTAAACTAAATATACCCAAGCTTGATTGATCTTCAATGTAGCTTAACTTAGTACACTTGCGGATGAAGCTAGAACTTAGATCTTCAATTTGAATTGCATAGGCTTCACTCCATAATTCCGCCAACCTCTATTTGATATGATCGCGAATGCTCGATTCTATCCATCCTCCAACATGTTGTTTGTCTATAATAAATAAAATTATACAAACATTAGACAAATAATATTAGAAGTAAATTATTTGTTAAACATCATCAAAACAAGAAGGCCAACAATTTATCCCTTTTTGATAATGACAAACAATTTACAAAAAGGATATATGCATGAAAGGAAATGAATATACAATATTATAATTATCATGCATATAAACAAAAAGAATATACTCATAATATTTTTCCCCCTTTGATAACATCAAAAAGGGAAAAACAAAAAAAGGAAGAGAGCGAAAGCTCCCCCTATTAATATGCATGAGTGAGTATAAAATATAGAAAGATATAGAAATTGCTCCCCCTATCAAAATGCCTCATGAATGTATGAAATGAATGCTAAGGCATACATATGTAAGAAAGCATAGATTAAAAACATGCTAAACATAACTCACATATCAAAAAGATAATGAGAATATATATAAATATGTTAATATGAAAGAAGTGTCTCATTACACAATTTTAAAAATATAGTGTATAAAAATAGATTTATGAAATTAAAAGATAGAACATGAGAATCACGCAAAAAGTTTTCAAATCAACCAAATGAAATCATAAATCAAAGTGTAAATCCAAAAATAATGTTCTATTAATAAAGAAAACTTTCTTTGTAGGACTTGATCAAACCACTCATAGAATACATTATAAAGCATATTTGAAAATTTTTTTTGTGCTATATAATGAATTCAAAAGAACAAATCAAAACAAAATTTTCATAGTTCAAAAATAAGATTACAAAATATACAAGAATCATGAACTATGGAAAAAAAATCATCTTTAAAAGTATAAAACTAAGTCATCATTGATTTTCAAAAATCAAGAGAGGCAACTATATCTAGCTCTTGAGCTAGTATCAACCTATATAAATATTTTTAGCACCCGGTAAATAAGATTTGGGAATAAACACCTAATAAACCCGGAGGGTTATATAAACACAAACCTCTCATCAAAATCGAAACAAATAATCATGAAAATAAAAGATTTGATCAATTAAAAATTATTTTCATATAAAAAGTTTAGAACACGTTTTTCAAAACCAAGAAAAAGAAAAAGAAAAAGTACTAAAATTCTTGGTTTAAAAATCAATTTTATTTTGGTACCCAAGAATTCTAGGTACCAAGAGGTTTAGGGATATGGCCCCTATCATTTAAGCTCAAAGCCCTAGGGTTATGAACCCGTTTGGGTATATATGGTGCACTAACATGGTCAAAGCAATAATCACTCAAATGGCCATTCTGATTGCAATATATGTAATAAAAGAGATCCATTTGTTTTTGTGGACCATTAGTTCGTGCACGGGAATCATTTGCAAATAAAGATTGTCTTTTAAAATTATTTTGCAAATGAAAACATTCTTAAACAATGGTTTATTTGAAACATATTGTAACTTAGAAGCTTTTTGCATATCATAATAAAATTTTGCAAGATGTCCAAACCTACCACAAACTTCACATTTAAAAACATGTAGTCTACTAGAAGCATTTGGCAAATGAGACTTTTTTTCAAATCAAAACAATATTCGACCAAATGACCAAAACGACCACAATGATCACACTTGAACACACTAGCATGCTTATGATGAACTTTGTGAGAGTGAGCATGTGAATGTGTAAGTGTACAAGATGAAGAAGGTACATGAGATGCACAAGGAGCATTAGAATTCTTATGTTTGTGTGCATCATAGCAAAATTTAGCTAAATGACCTTTACGGCCGTAAATAGAGCACTTGTAAACTTTGCTATATATATGTGCATAATGAGTGGATAATTTTGACTTAGACTTAGCACACATATCTGTAAGCTTCTTATGATTATTAATGCATATTTTTAAAGTTGAATCTAAAGATGAAATACTTTTATTCACAAAATTCAAATCATCATTAGGAACATATGTATTTTTATTAGAAGTAGAACATAAATAGTCATTTATAAAAGAAGCAGTATCATTTTTATATTCTCAACTTCTAATATGACATTACTTTTGTCATGAGTTAAGTTAGCAATATCCAATTTTAAATTATTGTTTTCCAAATTTAACATATCATTATTTTCTTTAAGAGCATTATTTTCTTGAGTAATGATATTAAATTTGGAAGCTAACTTCTCATAATCGGCTTTTAATGCATCATGCTTACTTTGTAAATCAATAAAATCTTTATACAATTTGTTATAGGCATGTAATAATTTTTCACTAGCACAAGCAAGTTCATCACTAGATAAATCATTAATTAATTCGAACTCGCAAACCTCACTAGGGCTATCACCTAGTGGTCGTGTGCATGATGCTCCATATGAACTTGAAGCCGGATCCTCCAAAGCTTGCCAGATTGCCTCTAAGTTCCCTTGATGTGCTTCGATAAATTTCCATAAGGTGTAAGCACTATCAAAATGAACAAACTTGTTAGACATAGATGAATCAAAAGCATTTAGCAAATATTCTAATAAAATCTTGTTCATAGTAAATAATCTTTTATCATTTTTACACCACTTGGATTTCTCCAAAGTGGGCACAATATAAGCATCATATATAATTTCTCATAAATCAAAATGTTTAGATCTAACAAATAGCTTAAATCTAACACAACATTGGGCATAGGAGAAATTATCTAAACAAGGAGCAACATTCATGGCATAACCTAAACAAGGTGCACCGTGCATATCCATAATGTATATATGTGCAAGTAAGATACAAAAATCTCAAAATTGGACTAGCACAAAAAGATAACTTGGATCTTTAACTCAAGGCGATTAGACCTTAAATCAAAAAGCACCAAGCTCTGATACCAACTGTTAGGCCCTAGAGGGGAGGTGATTAGGGTATTATGCTAATCTAATCCAATTTTATGCTAATTAAAACTAATTAATAAATTATTCTTGCAAGAGAGATATACAATATGTTACAAGCAAGAATAATCAATATGAACAAAGAGCAATATCCTAGCAATGATATATACTATGAGATATATGCGAGGATATACAATGAACACAAAGGTAAATAATCCAAACTAGATAGTGGGTAATATAAACAACAAGCAATATACAAAGGTGATATAAGATATGAGCATAAGAAAGGTGCGCAAATGCAATCACAAACAAACGATATGATCACGGAGTTCGGACCTTCCGTCCTACATCTCCACTCCCCACTCTCGGGGAGAAATCCACTATCACAATCAGGTTTTCTATGTTCACCCGAATAACATTTACACCTCACATTTTTATTCATGGAGTTCGGTCCCTACGACCTACGTCTCCGCTCCTCACCTCGAGGAGATCTCCACTACACACTCGGTTTTCTAGCTAATCGAAAACTTTACAATCTCACAATATAACAAATGATTTGTTCTTTACAATAGATGAGAACTCAATGTAAACTCACTCTCTAAGTCACACAATCCCACAACCCAATTATACAATGTATACAAATACAATAAGCTCAATGGTTGTGTGTGTAAACAAAGAGAAATAAAATCAAACTCAATTAAAGTCTAGCAAATATAAATATGATAATGTAAATATAAACAAGCTAGATAATTGAGTTGAAAAAACTTTTCTAGAACAAGAGAGATGGAGATGTGAAGTGGAAAGCTCAAACCAAAAATAATCTCCTCTTCTTGTGAAACAATCTTCACAAACTTAAAACTTTTAACCCACACTTAAACAAAACTTAAACTCTTGTAAAAACTTATTTAAAATATCTCTTAGTGGTAGAAAATAGTTATGACAAAGGGGTATATATGGAAAAGAAGAAAACAACCTAAAAAAACCCACTAAAAAATAAAAATCAGCAAGTTAAGGTTATTGTGCAACGGTAACATCGGCGGTTGACCATGGCGGTTGGCCGCGAGAAGAAAAACTATAAAAACTAGTCTCTGGACTACTGGCGGTTGACCACACTGTAGCACGGTCAACCGTGACGGTCGACCGCACTTTTCCAGATTTTGACAGATGTTGGAATTTTGCATATCTGACTTTGTAAAATAAATTAAAAATAGTAAATCAACTCCAAAAATTATAAAATTTTGAGAGAATGTTCTAAACATATATAAGAATATGTTACAGAAAGAATTTCTGAAATATTACTTTCCAGTTGAGAGAAATAAATATTTGAATATAAATATAGAGTTTCTAAACAAACTACTAAAAACTTAGTTTTTTAAATTCAATTGAAAATAACAAAACAACTCCAAAATTAGTAAAACTTGGATAAATGTTTGTATATATGATGATAAACATGTAAACAAAGAAATTTTTTAACTCGCATTTTCCAATTGTGAAAACGCATCTGTTTTGTAAAAACATACACGAACATGAGCTTATTAAAAACTTAATTTTGTAAATTCAAATAAACATAACAAATTATTTCAAAAATTAATAAAACTTTGGAAAACATTTATAAACATGAAATTGAACATGTTAGAAAAAGAATTTCTTAAGTTGAGTTTTCCATTTGTGAAAACTCATGTATTTTGCAAGTGTGTCCAAAACATGAAAATGTGATATACATTAAATTTGATGTTTTGACACAAACAATATTTTGAAACCCTATGAAATAATTTTATAGACTTAATAAAATATGTATATAATGATTGTTTAGTCTATAAATAAAAACTTGTGTATATATATAACTATATATATAAAAACCAAATATGTGTGTGTATATATGATTGAGCTTAAAGTACTAACACACATAATATAAAATCTAAACTAAATATACCCAAGTTTGATTGATCTTCGATGTAGCTCAAATTGGTACACTTGCAGATAAAGCTAGAACTTGAATCTTCAACTTGAATTGCATAGGCTTCACTCCACAATTCCGCCAACCTCCATTTGATATGATCGTGAATGCTCGATTCCATCCATCCTCCAACATGTTATTTATCTATAATAAATAGAATTATACAAATACTAGACAAACAGCATTAGAAGTAAATTATTTATTAAACATCATCAAAACAAGAAGGCCAACATTGAGTTGTCTTTACCAACTGCCGTTTGAGTTGGACTTGCCATACTTTTCCCCTCGGTATGATGAGTTATCAAAGAGTTTCTCTTAGACTTTAATGCTAAGATTTCTCTTCTATCCTTAGTCTCTTTTAGACTTCAGATCAAATGTATGATAACGAGGTTCAAAGTATAACTAAGTATTAAGAACGAAGTTCAACACATGGCAGACTCATTAAGAAAACAAACGTCATTTGTGAAAATGACGATGTTAGGAATATCAAGTCGTTCAATGACTTAAGATAACAATGATAAAGAAAACAAAGGCTCCTCACTTAGCAAACCAATGTTGGAAAACGCATGTCATTAGGGGTAAATGACGATGTTAGGAAGACCATATCGTTCAGTGACTTTAGAAGTATGACGATGATGACAGAAACGAAGGCACATCATTTGGTAAGCCTAAGTTTAGAGAACGAATGTCATTTGGGAAAATAACAACATTAGGAAAATTACATCATTCAGTGACTTTAGAAGTATGATGATGATGATAGAAATAAAGGTACATCACTTGGTAGGCCTAAGTTAAGAAAACGAACGTTATTTGGGAAAATGACGACGTTAGGAAAATTACATCGTTCAATGACTTTAGAAGTATGACGATGATAATAGAAACTTAGGCACATCACTTGGTAGGCCTAAGTTAAGAAAACGAACGTTATTTGGGAAAATGGTGATGTTAGAAAAATCACATCGTTTAGTGACTTTAGAAGCATGACGATGATGATAGAAACGAAGGCACATCACTTGGTAGGCCTAAGTTATAAAAACAAATGTTATTTGGAAAAATGACAACATTAGGAAATATCATATTATTCAGTGACTTTAGAAGTATGACGATGATGATAGAAATGAAGACACATAACTTGGTAAGCTTAAGTTAAGAAAATGAACGTCATTTGGAAAAATGATAACGTTAGGAAAATCACATCGTTCAGTGACTTTAGAAGTATGACGATGATGATAGAAACAAAAGCACATCACTTGGTATGCCTAAGTTAAGAAAACGAATGTTATTTGGGAAAATAACGACATTAGGAGAATCAAACAATAAAGTAACACATCACATAGTAGGCTACTATTAGAAAGATAGCGTTTTTAGCAAAAACCATCAGCTGTCAGAGGTAGAACTGACATAATAATAGTCCCACTATCTTATTGAAGAGGATTAGTAAGGGTAATTTGGAGGAGACGAAGTAAGGAAACCATTACCTTTATTTGCTTCTTCTCCTGCTGTAAGGCATATCTGACTGTGAAGCCTATGAGTAATATTTCTTTAAAAATTTACCATTGATAGGCATCATAAGTTTGTCACCATTTTGAGTAATAAGGCGATAAGCTCTATTTGAGTAGACAGTTTCTACTACAAATGGTCCTTCTTATTTTGGCTCAAACTTCCCTTTCTTCTTAGAGTTTAAAATCATTGGACGCTGAATGACAAGAACCAAGTCATCTTCTTTGAACGTGTGGCATCTAACCTTCTTATCGAATGCTCTGGAAATCCGAGCTAGATAAAGCTCAATATGTTATTGAGCCAATAGTCGCTTTTCATCAAGCGCTTCTAATTCTTCAAGACGTCGGCGATGACTCTCTTCCGTCGTCATACCAATTGCGAGTGCTATTCGCAGAGATAGAATTTGGATTTCCAATGGTAATACGGCTTCACATCCATATACTAAGGAATATGGTGTTGCTCCTATCGATGTGCGAACCGTTGTGCGATAAGTCCATAAACTTTAACCTAACTTCTTGTTCCAATCTCTTTTATTCGTCAAAACCACCTTAGTGAGAATTCTTATGATGGTCTTGTTAAATGCTTCTGCTTGTCCTTTAGCAGCAGGATTATAAGTCGTTGAAGCCAAATTCTTGATCCTGAATTTATCACAGAATCAAGTAAAGGCTTGACTAACGAATTGAGGCCCATTGTCATGAATGATACACCTCGGAACACCGTACCTGTATACGATGTGACGTTTTAAGAATTTAACAACATCACTCGTTTTGACTTCTCTCAACGGGATTGCTTCTGCCCATTTAGAAAAGTAATCAGTTATTGCTAAAATGAAGTGATGTCCTTTGGAAGAGGGTGGTGTCACTGGGCCAACAATGTCCATTCCCCATGCTTCAAAAGGCCATAAAGTGGTTGACGAATGAAGATGCTCACGCGGACAATGCATGTAATTAGCATGTATCTGGCAGGTGTGGTATCATTTAGCATAAGCGACAGCGTCTTGTACCATGTTAGGCCAGTAATAACCCAATCTGTATAGTCGGTCCCACAATTTTGGACCAGGCTGATGAGCTCCACAGATGCCATCATGAGCTTCTTTAAGAGCTTCTTTTGTTTCTCTATTTGACAAACAGCGAAGCAAAAGCCTATCGTACGACTTTCGATACAAAGCTTGGGATTGAGAACCATAGTAGAATCTAGGTGCTCGTCTATGAATAGATTCTCTTTCCTTGATATCTTCAGGCAACAAGCCGTATAAGACATAATCAATGATCGGAAATCACCAATCCTTAGGTTTGAGTGTTGCGGGCTCACCTTCAATTGCATTGATCTGCAATGTATATTTTGACTTGAATAATTGTCTGCTTGTCACTGTGACTTGCTGGGTAGTTCTTTCAGGTAGAGCTAAGGTAGCCGCAAGTGACGCTAATGTATCAGCATAGGTATTCTTGAGATAGGGTCGATGTAGAAGCCCTCAAAGGAATCGGCCAATGCGATTGCTACAGTATGATAAGGAATGAGGTCTTCATTCCTAACTTCATATTCTCCCTTCATTTGATTAACAATGAGTTGAGAATCGTCATATGCTTCTAAATGTTTCACCCCCAGTTGTTTACCTATATCCAGGACAGCCAACAAAGCATTGTATTCAGCCACATTATTAGAACACGGCTCTGTTAAAGAAACAGCGCATGGGAGTATGTGATTCTGGGGAGAGATAAAGACGACCCCACTCCAGCTATAACCTGACCGGTAGAACTTATTCTTCCTGCACCATCAAAATATAATTGTCATACTTATTCTCTAGAGACGACGTTTGCTTCATACGTCTCATATGGTATGTCTTGGTACAACTCGGCCTTTTCTTTTAGTGGATGATTGGCCATAAAGTCACAAATAGCCTGACCCTTCACTGCTTTTTGAGGTTTGAAGTGAATGTCATATTGGGAAAGCAACAAAGCTCATTTGGAGAGTCACCAGTTCAATGCACTGGGCTGTGTCATGAATACCTGAATAGGATTGATCTGGGAAATAACGTGTAGGGTTTGTCCAACCAAATAATGCCGCATCTTCTGAACTGTGAAGACCAACGCCAAACATTCCTTTTTAATAATAGGATAAAGAGGTTCAGCACCCAATAGAATCCTACTGAGATAGTAGACAGCTTGTTCATGGTCGTTTTTATCATCTTGTGCTAAGAGTCCTGCCAACGCATGATTTGTAGCCCGGATGTATATCAAGAAAGGTTTACCTAACTTCGATGCAACCAATATCGGTGGATTGGAGAGATATTGTTTAATCTCCTCGAACGCTTTCTGGCAAGCCTCATCCCACATGAAGGACATTCCTTTCTTCATTACTTTTGAGAATGGTTGGTATTTCCCTAATAGGTTAGAAATAAACCTGCGAATATACGCCAATCGTCCTTGTAAGCCTCGAAGCTCCTTAAGATTCCTAGGAGGTGGTAGCTCTTGGATGGCTTTGACTTTGTCTGGGTCTAGACGAATTTCGTTAGCCGTGACCATGAATCCGATAAATTTACCACTAGCCATTCCTAAGAATGACTTAGTTGGATTCATCTTCAGATGGTGTGCTCACATAAGATAAACATTGTTTTCAAGTCGTGCAAATGGTTTCCCTTGTCACAACTTTTAACCACCAAGTCATCAACGTAACATTCTACGATCTTCCGTAGATGTTTTTGAAAGATAGAGGTCATAGTGCATTGATAGATAGCACCCGCATTTTTTAATCCAAAGGGCATTACTGTATAGTAGTATATCCCTGAAGGTGTTCGAAAGGATGTGTGCTTTTTATCATCAGGATACATTTTGATTTGGTTGTAGCCTGAAAATCCATCCATAAAAGACATCCTTTCAAACCCGCATGTATTGTCAATAATGACGTCCGTGATAGGTAAAGGAAAATCATCTTTAGGACAAACCGAATTTAAGTCTCGGAAGTCGATGCACACTCGAATCTTCTCGTTCTTCTTCAGAACAAGAACAATATTGGCCACCCAATCAGGATGTTGCTCTTCGCGAATAAATCCTGACTCAAAGAGCTTTTTGACTTCAGCTTCAATTGCTTCCATGATTTAGGGCCGAAATCACCTTTGCTGTTGTTTAACAGGCTTGACGTCTGGTTTGATGTTTAATCGATGCATAGCCACTTGGGGATCAAGCTCAGGCATATCCTCGTAGTTCTAAGCGAAGACATCAATATACTCTCGTATTAGAGTAATAAGGTCTTCTTTCTCTTCTGGCGATAAGCTATCGCTTATGAATATGGGTTTTGGATTAATCTTATCTCCCATGTTCACTTGAATTACCTTGTCATTAGTAGGGGGTTCACGTTGTTCAAAACGATGTTCCCACTGTATACTAAGCTGTTGGCTTAGCGGATCATCAAACAAAAGTAATTGGTCATCTTCTTGATTTTCCATGGGAGATGCTGAAGTCATGTTGGCCATGAATGCTCTGAACACAGTTCCTATACTAACATCAGACTCCCAACAGCCAGATTCAGAAGATGAGGTGAAAGAATCGTCATCTGACTCTCCTTTGGCTCCAAAACGTAGCATAAATGGTGGAGATTCATAACCCAACCTACTACGAGTTTTGTGATAATAATCCTCTGATCTTCCTTCCGGGACATAAGCAGATTGTATTGGTGTCTGAATCCCTCTACCAAAATTTAAGCCTTCTTTATGGATGAAATCATATCTCATATTCTTCATAAGCTTTCGGGTTGTTGGAGTGAAGTACAAAAATTGCGGATCTCTTTCCTCTTTCTCGGATTCCTCTAAAAGAGTTTGCACCGAGCCGTCACTCTTTCCAAAGATAATTTTTTTTGGCCGTTAACCTTAGCTGGTACTATGAAGACTACTTGCGAAGATTCGATTTATTATCGATTTGTCACAAAAGACGACTAAGTTGGCATGTATAAATTTGATTCAGCATATAACTTGGATAGCGGATCTGTCACCACACTGGTGCTTGTACCTGGCATGTTAGGATTCAATTTATCATTTGATAAGTAAGCTAAATCATCATTATTATTAAAAATAACTTCGCTGTCCTCATAGACAGGATCATTTACATCCAGATTTTTAAAACCGATTACGACGAGTTCTATGTCATTAAAAACAAGAATCTATTCGTGCTCAGACTTGATATCGGCTTCATTACTGCTATCTGGTTCTTCAATCAGTGGTACTTCAAATGGCTCACCATCAAGGTAATGGATAGAATTAGTAAAATAATTCTCCACCCCCTTGAATAGTTGCTTCTCTGCGACCACTGTTTTGACTTCACCACTCTCACCTACATATTTCACACATTGGTGTAGAGTTATTAGAACAATCAGCTTGTTATGGATACATGGTCGACCCAATAACAAATTGTAAGACATCTCTGCATCGATAACATAGCAAGTAACATCTGTCCTCAAGTCACCCATCTGGCATTTGAGTTTGATTTTGCCAAGGGGACGAGTATTAGAGGCATTAAAACTATATATGGTGGTTCTCGTTGTTGATAAACGATGCAGAGGAACTCTAAGGTGATGAATGAGCCTCAGTGGTATGATGCTCAAAGCAGAACCAGGATCAACCTGAATTCTTTCTACCCAAATAGAGCCGATGTACCCTATAAAGTACAATGGTCTATCATCTTTTAGGTTTCTCACGTGCATGTCTTCTTGAGAAAATGTGATGCACGACATTCTTCTTCAAAAAACTTGACAACATTAAGGACAAGCTTCTTCCAGCGTTGCTCTGGCTGGATTTGGCGAAAAGTAAGTGAGGAAAGCCTCATTATCTGCCAATGCTTCACGAAGAGCTTCTCTTGTTGATCGAGATAAACGTAGAAGTTCAAACAAAGTAATCCTTGCTGGGATATTAGCTAACTGAGCCAACACATCAAACCGAAAAGAATCTTTCGAACTCTCCGGTGCTTCTCTCCTAAGTGCTTTGTTGTAGCGAAGTTCCTTAGCTTGAGTTTGTTTCGCTACTTCTTTTCCTGGTGCAGCTACTGTTTCAGAATATTTCTTCAAATACTCTTTTCCCCCGCGTGTTTCTGATATATGTGCAGGTTGTGCAGCAAAGGTTGGCTGCTTATTTTCAGAACTGCGAAGTGACGTAGTTTCAACCCCCTTATCTGGGACGGCTGAAACAACATTACAGGATCTTCACGTGGCTCTAGGCTTCTTTGAGTTTGTCGATATCCACTATTCGTCCATTAGTAAGTCAAGATGAACCCACATCAATTCACCTTTAGGGGTAGTGTAAGGGATCATTCCTTTCTCTTTCTTCTGATGCGGGTCGAAGTTCACCACTCTCGCCTCTGCTTGAGGAATCGGTTTCACGCCGTCTCGTACCTGCACTTCGGCGAAATCTCCAAATTAAAGCGAGACCATATTCACAGATACCTTCTTTTGCTCAGCTTGAAGGGTCATCACACCTGCGTCTAACAAAGCTTGAATCTTATCTTTCAGGATGTAACAAGCGTTAGTTGGATGCTACACCATCCTGTGGTACATGCAAAAGTTAGGATCATCGGTCCTTGATACTTCTGCGTTCCGTTTTACCTCTGGCAGCTTGATTTTATTCATCTTGATCAAAGATATAAGAATGGAAACCACATGTTCAACCTTGAAATCGTAGTTCTTCTGAAAACGATTGTCAGAAGTATTTCCCTTCTGTTTGGTAGAGGATTTTGGGGATGGAGCTGTCTCAACAGCTTAGGTATTTTTCCCTTTCGATTGTTTCTGGGAATTATAATTGCCTTTACCACCTCCCTTTTTAGGATGGGATTCTTAAGGTTCTTTAGCATTTATCCTCTTGAGCATGTTTTCCACCTGCTCTCTGTTTGCGGAGAAAATTGATTGTTTCATTGCGGGATTCATTACAAACTTCAGACGTTTACAACGAAAACAGAAATTAGTCTTTTTATAAGACCTTTACACAATGAAAACAAAACAAAATTATAATTCTCTTCAAACAGCGCAGAGATCATTTATCGGTCTTCTGCTTGCGTGGGATCTTGGCCTGTGATGGGGATGTTGATATCTGTGGACCACCGTCGATCATATATGATTGCTAAAAAATCGGGCAGAGCTTCGTTGATTCGCAAAGGAATCAAGAAACCGTAGCTCTTATCTCGGCGACGGCGAGATAATTGCTCTTCTTAAGATTATCACAACGGGATAATCTTAAGGAACGGATCCGGGAAACTGTAGATCTGACGAGCTCCTCTTCTTTATGCCGATGAACTCGATCCGATCTCTCCTCCTCGAGAAACCGAAGCGCTTATCTCGGCAACAGCGAGATAATTGCTCTTCTTAAGATCACCGTAACGGGATAATCTTAAGGGACGAACCGGACTGTAGATCTAACGAACTCCTCTTCTTTATGATGAAGAATCCGCTGAAGTCTCCTCCTCCTCTCTGAAATTCGTGGCTCTTCAGTCCTCAATCCGGCAGGGCTTCGCCAATGCTCGAGAATTCCAGATCTGAAAAATGAGGCTCCAGGGGCTCTATTTATAGGCTTCAAGGAGATCCGAGCGGTTAAAACCACGTAACGGGCCTTTTTTGGGCCTGGAGACACCCCAGGGTGTCTCAACGAGACCGAGACACCCTAGGGTGTCTCCGCTTGGGCCGAGACACCCTTGAGTGTCTCGTCTAAAGTCGAGACACCCTAGGGTGTCTCGGCCTTGGCGGAGACATCTTGGGGTGTCTCGGCCTTGGCCGAGACACCCTTGGGTGTCTCGGCCTTGGCCGAGACACCTTGGGGTGTCTTGGCCTTGGCCGAGACACCTCGGGGTGTCTCAACTTATGTTGAGACGTCTTTTTGCATCTTCGTCCGTTTCTGCCATAATTTCTTCGTTCATACTCGGATTTGAGTGATTCAAAGTGCGCTGGAAAGCCGACGAGGAGTTCTATAAGCTCCAATGATTAGATCATCTATTGAATAAATAAGACACGAAGGGTATTTCGCCATTTGTGAATGACACGAGGTTCCCGATCAGTTCGTATCCTTATTATTCTTAAACTTCGTTGCTTCACGTAGTTCGTCGATTCACTTCAAGCGTTCGTCGATGACAATTAATTTTTTGTGAATTGGATAGTGACGTTCATCACCTTTTCTTAGCACCAAGCCGTTCGTGGAGACCTATGGGCAATTTTTGATGCCTACAGATACCCCCTCCAAAGCGTTCCAGCCTCGTTTCTAGAAGAGGCTGGAATACTTTGGATGTGATTAGTCTAACCTTCAGTCGGCATAAAGGACCTGTAGTTAGCTTCAATTCTTGACTCCTTCGATTTTTAGTCTATTCGATGTTTTGATGAATAGCTGAAGTTCTTCCGGCGCTGCGTTTATCGTCTGACCGTCGTCGAAGTCTCGAATCTAAAACTGATGAGTTGAGTTTGGCTCGTGTCGTTGAGTTGACTTTGAACTGACTATCTCCGTCACATCGTGTTGAATTAGGGTTCCAGACCGTCGTACATTGACTTTTTATCACAACACGTTGACCGGCATTGACCTAGGGTTACGCGTTGACTGGCATTGACCTAAGGTTACGCGTTGACCAGCGTTGACCTTAGGGTTTTGAATCGTCGTACGTTGACTTTTTGTCGCAACGCGTTGACTGGAGTTGACCTAGGGTTATGCGTTGACCGTTGTTGACCTAGGGTTTCGGAGGTTTAGGATCGTCATTAACACAGTTTATACTCGTGCGTTTACACAGTTTAAGCTCTTAAGGTATTGGAGCGTGGCGGTCTCAAATTTTAGGGCTGCAGGACCAACTATCAAAGTTGTTTCGTCTACAGATATGGATCTTAGATCTTATCCCGAAGTTGTTGGATGCTCAAGTCACGAGACCAACTAATAAAGTTGATGCATCAATGACTCGCATTTACAGAATTTTTGGCAATTTCTCAACCATTAACGGGTTTGATGTGCCTTTACCGACTACCGTTTGAGTCGGGCTAGCACGCTGATTGTTTAAGTCCGTTCCGCATGTGACGTTGAGCTAAAAGAGTTAACCCTTTTAGTGCTACGATATTGAATACGTAGACTTCATCTTTCTCCTGTGGAAAGACTAAACAGCGACGTGTATCAGACGTTGACTTAGGATTTTTGGCAAATCCTCAGCCTTCAACGGGTTTGATGAGCCTTTACCGATTACCGTTTGAATCGGGCTTACATACGGATTGTTTTAAGTCCGTTCCACATGTGATGTTATGCTAAAGGAATGAATTCCCTTAGTCTTGATGCTACGATATTGAATACGTAGACTTTGTCTTTGTTACGGGAATAGACTACCCGGCAACGCGTGTTAGGCGTTGACTCATCCTTACTTAGGATTCAGGATAAAAGTCCCCAGACTGGAATTCTGGTGTCTTCTTCAATTGGTGAAAGACTAAACCGGCAACGCGTGTTAGGCGTTGACTTATCCCTACTTAGGATTCGGGATAAAATTCCCCGTACCTGCGAGGCACGGATTTTGGGAGTTGAAAAAAGGTGGTGTCTTCTCTTGGGGTAAAGACGAACCCGAAATGGGAGAGGAAGAATTTTATATTCTATCTCCCAACACTGAAGAGGAAGAATTTTATATTCTATCTCCAGTTGGAAAGGAGACTCGAGGTGGGATCTCCACCCCCAAAATCCGGAAAGGTGAAACTAAGAGGGGGATCTCCACTCCGAGAATCGAAAAGACTCAGATAACCCTAACTGTCGAAAGGTTTGATTACTGAACTAAAGATGAATTTCTCGTTTATCGAGAGTGAATTGTGGTTTTGGTCCTAACTGTAGGAAGGTTTGACCAAGCGGGAGTTTGAGATGACCCTAACTGTAGGAAGGTTTGATCACTCGATTTGAAAATAGACCTCTCGTTCATTAGAAAAATCGAGAGAGAATTTTGGTTTTAGCCCTAACTGTAGGAAGGTTTGACTGAGTGGGATGTTTGAGACGATCCTAACTGTAAGAAGGTTTGATCGCTCGATTTGAAAGTGGACCTCTCATTCACGGAAGGAATCGAGAGGGGACTTTGGTTGTGGCCCAAACTATAAGAAGGTTTGACCAGGTAGACAGTAAGAGTGAGAGTATAAATTACAACGGGAGTGTTGACTCATACAAATCACAGTGGGGGTTTAGTGTTTATCATCTAAGTTGTAATGATCAGGTTATCCCTAAGAAAATTACATGTAACATTCTTTCGGGAACTTCCTGTTACATGAATCATCCACCCCTAGCTTCCTCGCGAAACTGGGTTTATCATTACATTTGGTTGCATGATCGGGTTATCCTTAAGAATATTACGTATAAAATTCTCCAGGAACTTCCCGTCAACGGTAGGAAATAGTTTAGACTCATATACCTATTGGAGTATCAGGGAGCAGTTTAACCTCTTATACCGGTCAGAGGATTGAGAAGCAGTTTATACTCGTGTACTCTTTGGAGTGTTAAGAAGCAGTTTATACTCTTATACTTGTCGGAGTCTTGCCGTTCTCAATTGGCTTACCCTAGCGTTATGACGCCGGCTTCAACTAAGGTCTGGATGCTATTCTTTAAAGTAAAGCAGGCCTTGGTGGGATGAAGGATCCTCCTGTGGTACGCACAGTACTTCGGATCCGTAGTATTGTCAGCTTCCTCCTGATTCACGATGGGTGGCAGCTTGATCTTGTTGTTTTCAAGAAGGGTCTCGAAGATGGCTGGAACGTCTTCGTCCTTGAATGAGTACTCTTTTTGGAGCCTCGAATCTAAAGTCTTCTGCTACCTTCGGGGTTGCTGTTACGACGTCTGATTAACATCAACAACTGTTGTAGGTGCCTTCCCTTCTTCATGGGAAACGAGACTCAGATTCAGAGGGTTAACCATCGCTTGGCTTCTTTCGACCTTCCTCCTTCTGAGGAAACGCTCGGCCTGCTCGCCACGCACCTTCAAATCTTTCCAGGTATTGGGCGGCTCTACTCCCATAATGTCCAAGATGCTAATGGACAAGTTGTTATGACAGGTTTGCAAGACGAATTCCTCCGTGACGGAATCCTTGCAGTTCATTGCCTGATTGCGGAAGCGTTTGATGAAGGTATCCACCGACTCTCCATCTTTTTGTTTCTCATCGAAGAGTGTCCTGATCGACACTTCGGCGTCATCATCGAAGAAATGAGCGAGGAACATGCTCTCTAGGTCCTCCCAGCTGTTGATGCTTTCGGGTTTGAGACGGCGGTACCAATCGAAGGCAGGCCCGCGAAGGGTGCCAACGAATGACCGCACCATCAAGGGCTCGTTGCCAGAAATCGTGCCCAAGTGGGACTTAAAGTAGATTAGATGCTGAGTGGGCGAGCCCTTCCCGTCGAACAGCGTGAAGTTGATCAGGTTGAACTTCGCTGGATACGGGATCGAATCCCACTCTTTCGGGTAAGGACACGGAATGTCGGTCTTCTTTACCTCTTGAGCAAACATTAAAGCGTTAATTTTGCTCTCGAGGTCCTTCATCTTTTCATCCTCATCTATACCCAATTTTGGACAATTTTCGAGAGGAATAATGCGGCCACCCCCAGCATTATCATCTTTGGTGGGACCACCTCCAGTATTATTGTCCTTAGTGGGACCACCCCTAGCATTCTGGTCAATGGGAGGGTCATCAGCCTTAAGGTGTTCATCCGTATCTGAATCGCTATCTGTTTGATTAGCATTGTTGCGATGACTGGATTCACCGAATTGATTGGACAGAGCCCGAATTTGTTGGTCATGCTCTTCCCTCTTTCGTAGCATAGCCATTTCCATTTTGATCTTGAATACCTCTTTCTGCTTGGCCAAGGCATCCTCAACCATTTTGGCTACTTCGTCGGTGTTAATCATAAACACCTCACTAGATTTTCCGAGACTGGATACGGTGGCTTCTGAAGCGACTGCCGAGCAAGCGTCTGACGCTTCATCGTCCGAGGATAGTCCTCTGGTCATCCTCAAATAATCTCTATGTCTAGTAGTCCCTGCACGTAGCCGAGTTAAACGATATGATATGAGGGGGTCTGAATCAGAAGGTCGGGTAGATTTCCTCTTATCAGTCACGTTGGCGAAGACTACGGATTGTTTAGGCCCGACGGCTTCTAATTGAAGCCGAGACATTAGTTGGGTTATCCCCGAATTGACTCTCTTTCCTGGGGAGAAATCAGGGTTAGATGTAATCGGAGATTTCCCATTATCGACCATATTGATGGTGAATGCTGGGAGTTCGTCATCTCGATTGGCTGATCGCCTCTTGCTAAAACGCCTTGATTTGGGTTTCAATGCTTCTGCGGAGATACTCTCGAATATCGAGACCCTCCATGGAGCGGTCTTGGGGCAGCTACACGCTGATAATACTGCCCTGATAATCTTGTTACACGGACAGTGAGAGTCCGCTTCCCAGGTACTTCTCTTTTGAGATTTATTCGTACCCCCAGCCCGATAGTACAACTCATCGACGTTGCGGTCGGAGTAACCTATCGGCTGCTTACATGGATTCTCAGGTATAACGCGTTCGTCTGTCTGACGCGTTTTTCTCTGAGTAAACATTGCCTTGTTGGCATCTACAGGAGTCACACGTTTGGAATCACACCCTTGTGAGGGTAAAACCTTAACGGGCTCCTGGTTTTCTGCACGTACCTCCAAGCGGGCTGTTGTAGAAATTAATTTGTTAGGAGGTCGCGTGCGACCCCCAGTCCGGATGTTTGCTCGAAGCTCCATTAACGGTCCCAAGCTTTCCTTAATAAGCGCTTTTCCTCGATTCTCGGGTAGGGCACCGACATGATCCTTCAATGAGACTCTAAATTTGGGGAGATCCATGCTGTCATAGAGCTTCATCAGAGGTGTGGGAGCGATAGGAGTGGGATCTGGAGTTGACAAAGGCCGGAGAGCAGCCTCGGATGCTTTTTTCTTAGGCGCTGACTTGGCCTTTGGCATCCAGACTTGCTTAGATCTTGGCGATCTCTTAACTGCCTCTTCCTTTTGCATTTCCTGTGCTTTTCACACAAGGGTCCGTGTTTGTTGGAAATTTGATGTAATAAGACAAGAAAGAAATGTTGACTTGTATTCTCTCAAAATCAATTACAAATTGAATTCCGATTACAAAAGAGAGGAGAATGAAATTGATTCTCCCCTTTGTTTAATTCTGGGTTCTTCTTGGTAGCGATGGAGTGCTTCCTTCGATTGATCGCGTCGAACTTGCTCTCCGTTGACGATCCGACCATACTATCTCACTGGAACAATTGACTTGTTTGATGAATTCGGTTTAGAACTCTCGATGAGTATAAAGAACTCGGAACGAGTTGAGAACTCTGAAGAGAGTTGTTGAAAACCGAATAACTGGTTTGATATGATTAACTTACGTCGCAAGCTTAATCACAAACTCTTAAATGAGTTTCA
The DNA here is from genome assembly GCA_022839385.1 of Asparagus kiusianus. NCBI lineage: Eukaryota > Viridiplantae > Streptophyta > Magnoliopsida > Asparagales > Asparagaceae > Asparagus > Asparagus kiusianus. The sequence goes on along the minus strand of BQKN01001067.1, from coordinate 667,739 downwards.
GAACTCAGAGTGAGTTGAAACTCTGTAACAGAGTTGTTAGAACCGAAGATTCGGTTAATAGCCAAGTTGATTCTCCACTAATGGAGGGATTCTCTGAGATTTGATGATCTCCAAAAATCTCCCTCTTCGTGTTGTTGAACTGCCGAGATTTGTTGACCTTAGGCGGTTTTTGATGCCAGCTCTTTCAACCTTCTACGGTTTTGTTGCTGAAACCGATCAGCCAACCAAAAATCATCAACCTCCCCCCCTCAGTTGAGTAAGTCGGTTATTTATAGAGAGATTAGGGCGTAACCAACCCCTCAATCTGCTCCTGAATGAGCGAAAATCCCTCAGAACGTGGGATAACGGTTTTAAAGCCGTTCGCCTGCATGTTTGAACGAGTCATACGCCTGATCTGGCGTTATGGGCCTTAACTCTGCGTCTGAGGGTTGAGACGCAGAGTTAAACCTTTTGACAAAGGTTGAAAACGCACAGGCCGCATGCGTTCTAGAATTAGAAACACACAGGTCACTTGTGCATTCAACTCTGCGTCAAGAATTTGGGACGCACAGTTGAGTTTGTTAAAGAACGCACATTAAGTATGCGTTTTGGTGATTTTAACTCTGCGTTGCAGAGTTAAGTATCTGCTGGCGAACGCACAGGATATGTGCGTTTGGAATTTGAGAAACGCAGGAATTAACTCTGCGTTTAAGAGAGGTTGTTGACTTGTAACCTCGTCTATTATGATATTGCAAAGGTCATTGCTTATTGATCTTTGCCTGTTATAAGGTATGAGAGTCGTCAAATTGTAACTCTCACCATCGATTGTGAAGGCCATTAAATAGAATTTTCATCTGCTGTCGGAAGTGTCGTCAAATTGTAACTCCTTTCGATCTGTGTGAAAAGTCTTCTATTTGCAACTTTCGATTATCGGCACGTAAGCTATTTGATTGTAGCTTTCGTTGTGAGAGCTAGACGGGAATCAACATCCATAGTGTCTTCTGGATGAATATTTGCCCACAGCTCTCTACCAAGTAACTCACCAGCTAAATTCAACCTTTTATTTCTAAAATCATTACACTGCTCATTAACAAGCATGTCACAGCCATCAAAATCAATCATCTCAGAAATGAAGTCATATTTGTGGCGATTGCGGAGTTGCAGATGCAGTGATTAGGAAGTCGTCTGATTGTGACTTCCATTATCGGAGCTTGGTAGGGATCAGCTATCCATTGTAATTTTTAGACAGCCTACAGAACCCCCTCCAAAGTTTTCGAAAGTTCGCGGTTGACTGGGACGAATTTTCGGAATACTTTGGACCCCAAAATTTAGCGGATTGGTTGTTCATTTCTTCTAATCTGAAGATCTTGCTGAACCTGGCTGATTGTCATCTGTTTGTACTCATCCAATATATTTTTCAGTGGAGTCACCTGTTTCTTCTTGGCTTTAGTCGCCTTGATAGTTGACATTAGCCTCCCTCTATTTATTTGGAACCATGTCTTAGCTATAAACATAGAGGAACTCATGTGGTTGAGTCAGAACGCACGGGTAAACTCCTTGTACTATCGAACTGAAACGCAGAGTTAAATTCTGCGTTTAAATATTCAACTAATGCAAACGCACAGTTGGATTCTCTGTGCTGAGGCATTAAAACGCAGAGTTAAATTCTGCGTTCAAAAACTCAAGCGACACAGACGCACAGGCCGTGTTTGGCGGGGTTTTGGGCCTAAAATCTCCAACCCGATTTGACAGCTCATAGCTGTCTATAAATAGACCGCCATGGGTCAAATCAAAAGTCACCCGACTTTTTGCTTCTCCTCTTTCGGAAGATTTTTAACGAAGACTCTTCGTTTTCCACTCTGGTGATCTCGTTCGTCTTCTCCGATTCTTATACACCATGGGCTCCAAGAAAAAGGCTGCTTCTCGCCCCAGATCCGCTACTGCAGCGGCGCCGCCGTCTCAGGCTCCGCCCGTCGGTGGTAAGTATTGCTCCCCGGGGCCGTCAAACTTGCTTCGGCGAGTTCTTTGAAAAAGCCCTAGATGCGTTGCCGTCAAACTTGCTTCAGCGAGTTCTTTCTGAAAAACCCTATGTGGGTTCTTGCAAACGAGGAAGACAACTCGTTTTGACATTGTTAACGCAGAGTTAGGACTTTGCGTTCTGAATTTGAAACGTTAGGGCTTGACCCTGCGTTTATGGAATCTGAACGCTGGGTCTGGACTATGCGTTCGAAATTTGAAACGTCAGGGCTTGACCCTGCGTTTATGGAATCTGAACGCTGGGTCTGGACTATGCGTTCGAATGATTAACGCAAAGTTCGACTTGTGCGTTGACGAATTCTAAACGTCAAGCCTGAACTGTGCGTTCGAGAAATTTAACGCAGAGTTAGACCTTTGCGTTGATGAATTTTAAACGCCAGGTCTGAACTGTGCGTTCAACAGATTTAAC
>BQKN01001067.1:600427-637951 GCA_022839385.1 Asparagus kiusianus | reverse complement strand
GCTTGGTAGGGATCAGCTATCCATTGTAATTTTTAGACAGCCTACAGTTCGGGCATGCGCAAGCAAGGCGCAGCGCTTCTGGATTCGCTCCTCGAGAGTAGAGCGGGTTCGTTTGACACGAACCCATTCGTTTATTAGAGGTCGAGAGGAGGATTCCGATGCTGGTCATGGCGACAGATTAGCCACTTGGCACTTTCTGAACTCCAGATCAGCTTGGCAATGGAGTCCATCCACCTGATCCAAAGCCTTGGCGAATTGGCGCGCGAGGCGTTGGCATTTCCTTTGACGTGCTCTCTTTGATAGAGTTGGCGCGCCTTCAGCAGTCGACTCCTTGATTGCGTAGGAGTTCAAATCTGCAGATCTGGTCTCATTGGATGCCGGCGGATCGTTGCAAGGTGCAACTGTGGCAGCAACGACGTGGAGATCGACTTCTTTGGTCTTCATATCTGGAGACCGGCGGATCTTCTGGGAGGAGGCGATCTCCCGGAGCTTATGAGGAGGAACAGATCTGGAGGAGGAGGAGGAGATGTACTCTTCAAATTTCTGCTGGTCGAATTCGTACTCGACCTTTTCAGCCACAGGGATCTTGATCGTTGGCTGCGGCACGATAGCCTCGGCAGCGAGGCTGTTGGCTCCCACTGAGGTTGCCAGCTTGTTTGCGGAGAAAATTGATTGTTTCATTGCGGGATTCATTACAAACTTCAAACGTTTACAACGAAAACAGAAATTAGTCTTTTTTATAAGACCTTTACACAATGAAAACAAAACAAAATTACAATTCTCTTCAAACAGCGCAGAGATTGTTTATCGGTCTTCTGCTTGCGTGGGATCTTAGCCTGTGATGGGGATGTTAATATCCGTGGACCACCGTCGGTCAGATATGATTGCTAAAAAATCGGGCAGAGCTTCGTTGATTCACGAAGGAATCAAGAAACCGTAGCTCTTATCTCGGTGATGGCGAGATAATTGCTCTTCTTAAGATTATCGCAACGGGATAATCTTAAGGAACGGATCCGGGAAACTGCAGATCTGACGATCTCCTCTTCTTTATGCCGATGAACCCGATCCGATCTCTCCTCCTCGAGAAACCGAAGCGCTTATCTCGGCAACAGCGAGATAATTGCTCTTTTTAAGATCACCGCAACGGGGTAATCTTAAGGGACGAACCGGGCTGTAGATCTAACGAACTCCTCTTCTTTATGATGAAGAATCCGCTGAAGTCTCCTCCTCCTCTCTGAAATTCATGGCTCTTCAGTCCTCAATCCGGCAGGGCTTCGCCAACGCTCGAGTATTCCAGATCTGAAAAATGAGGCTCCAGGGGCTCTATTTATAGGCTTCAAGGAGATCCAAGCGGTTAAAACCACGTAACGGGCCTTTTCTGGGCCTGGAGACACCCCAAGGTGTCTCAGTGAGGCCGAGACACCCTAGGGTGTCTCGGCCTTGGCCGAGACACCTCGGGATGTCTCAACTTATGTTGAGACGTCTTTTTGCATCTTCGTCTGTTTCCGCCGTAATTTCTTCGTTCGAACTCGGATTTGAGTGATTCAAAGTGCATTGGAAAGCCGACGAGGAGTTCTATAAGCTCCAATGATTAGATCATCTGTAGAATAAATGAGACACGAAGGGTATTTCACCGTTTGTGAACGACACAAGGTTCCCGATCAGTTCGTATCCTCATTATTCTGAAACTTCGTTGCTTCACGTAGTTCGTCGATTCACTTCAAGTGTTCGTCGACGATAATTAATCTTCTGTGAATTGGATAGTGACGTTCATCGCCTTTCCTTAGCACCAAGGCATTCGTGGAGACCTATGGGAAATTTTCGATGCCTACACTCTCCTTACTAAACAAAATCTTTCCATGAACGGGCTTCAAACAGCGCCCATCTTGGACAAGATATTGATAGAAAGATTGTTGTGGCACATCTCCACGAGAGTAGCTTTAGAAACTTAATCGCGTGAATACAACGATCGATTTCTGAATCTCTTGTCGAAGTCACTAACCGACTTCGTCTTCTTCTTCTTCTTAGACAATAGTGTGGCCATAGACACTTCAGTGTCACCATCGAAGAATCGGGCTAAGAAAAGCCTCTCCAAATCTCTCCAGCTCTGGATTGATCCTGGCTCAAGTATGCGAAACCACTCAAAACCCACCCCCTTTAGGATGCTAATGAATAATCGAGTCATAATAAGGTCATTACCTACTATATGACCGGTCTGTGCTTGGAAGTAATAAATGTGTTGGGTAGGAGAACCCTTACCGTCAAATTATACTAAGCTGAGCGGTTTGAATTTTAGAGGATACGGGATTGCATCCCATTTACTTGGATAAGGTCTTGACACCCCCCAACTCTTTGAAGTTTCCTTAAAGCTTTAGTGCGTCAAGCTGCTTCTGGAAATCCTCCTACTTCTGATCACGTTCTTTCGTACGAGGATTAGATTCAGCTTCAGACGATTCTGAATGAATCTTCACAACTCTTTCCTCATTGTCTTCATCATTGCCATCTTCGTCAATAGGTGAAGGTCTTCTACGCCTAGATCCTGAGGCTTGGGAATGAGCCTTCTTCTTCTTCTTTTCCTTCTCCTTCTGGAGTCTCTCCACCATTACTTCCAGGCGTCTGATGGACTCCTGTTGCTGACGAATGGTCGATTTTTGCTCCTCCAGCTGCCGCGATAGATCTTCCTCATTTCCTACCATGTGAGCACTTACATGTTCACTTTGGTTTGTATTGGAAGGCTGAGAAATAGCAATGGTTGAGTTTTCAGGTTCTTCATCGACACCATAGGATATACCCGCTAGTTTGCGATAATCTAGCAGGATCATTGCTCTAGTACGAGAACAAGTGTGTTGGTAAACACCCTGGCTTTCAATAAGTGTCTGTCGTAATCTAGGGGATCTTTCAAAATCAGAAGACTCAGAAGTTTCAGCTAAGACTTTGCTTTTACCATACTGGCCATGTTGATCGTCACTTCAATGTGGCGATTCTTAGATGCTTATTTCTTGGGGCGAAAGCATCTTCTTCTTGATGATGAGACCATCGGTGGTTCATTTAACCGTTTGAAGACTAAAGGCTTATGAGTTGACTCCCCACATGAACATTGGGAAAGTACTACAAAAATGAGTTTCTCACAGCAGCAATGAGATTGCATTTGGCTCATGCTGTGCTTGCGCGTGAGATAATCCCGAAGGTCACCAGCTGGACAACCCCCAGTCGACTCTATCATCTTGGTTTTACCCAAGTGAGACCCTCTGAATGATAGAGGTTGACGAACTTGGGTAGACTGACGAACTCCATCATTCATGTGACGACATTCGTTGGTAAAACGAGCTCGACGCTTGTGCCTTCTCAGTTGGCTCTTATCCTGAGGTTCATTTTCTTTACAAACATCGGTATGAACCATTTGTTGAAACTGCTAAACCTCTTTTTAAGAATAAGGTTTGTTATCGGATCCTACTCGGGTACGAGGGTGAGGTCCATCATTCGGACTTTCCTCATTCACCTGACCATCATCAGATCTGTTGACCTTAGGTTGATCAATCCTCGGTCGATAGTGGAAACTGTCTAGCGAGACCAAAGCTCGAGCCCTGCGGTGAGCTTGGTTCTGGCACTGATGTTGTCGAGCGCATCTCAATAGTGAACTAGTAGGAACATTTGCTTCAGCCAGAGCTGAGCGAGGTTCGTTATCAAAAGTCATAGTTTGGCTGGTAGAATCCGAAGTTCGGCTAGGTTGTTTGACAACCCATTTCTTAGCCTGATGGATAGTTACTGGAGCCTCCTCTTCGAGGGGCTTGAACTTTTCCTCGAGACTAACTCGAGTTGAATCATCAGAAGCCACTTCGGCTGAAGTCTCATACGATATTCGACGATACGTACGTGCCTTCGTGGGGCTAGACTTACCAGAGGAGAGGAACTCCTCGTATTTGGACTGGTCAAATTCGATGACCAAAGTCTCGATGTCCGTTCCCACAGCAATCTTGTCTGATTGCGCCACCACCATCTCATCGGAAAGAATAGCTAGTCCTACTGTGGTCGCATCGTCTATAGGGTTGAAAAATTGATGTTGGATTAATTCTCTTGTTTTAAGAAATGGGTTCGATCGCTTGGTACGAAACCCTTATAATCACTCACGCTCTCTCTCGATTACAAATGAAGAGAAAATTAATTTAGCTCCTTCTTGTTTAACGTGGATTCTTGGTAGCGAAAGGATACTTCCCCTAATGCTTGAGTCGAGCTTGCCTCATGTTGATGATCAGATCAAGGTTGCTGGAGCTTCTGACGTTCGTTGGCCGGTTAGAATCGAGGTTTGAACTCCGGATCCGTGCACGGAAACTTTGATCTTTGATGCTTCTTGAAGTCCAAGTCTAAAATCTCCCCTCAATCAACTATCCATCCTTTTCTCTGTAGCCATCGATGGCTATTTATAGGGTTTTAAGCATGTAACGACGTGCTATAATCATGGGTAGAGGGGCGTAACTACCTCCTTCGAATCAGCGCACGCCATAACGTGCTCCTAAAGATTAGCCCACGTGGCTGACTAAGCCTTTGGAGCCATTACAGATAAATCCCACGTGGATGACAAAACTCGTCTTTAATTGAAACGGAGTTCGTCAAGTAAGACGAGCCTCGAGGTTCGTCTTATCAAGCAAACCTTACAGTAGACCAGTATCTTCTGACGAATTTTTTCTTTAGTGACTTCGTCTGACGAACCTCGTTTTCACTAACAAACTTGATCTTCGACAGCTAAGTCCAACTACGTAGCAAGTCTTGTAAGTTTTCTTTTGACGAGCCTCATCTTCACTAATGTGGTTTATGTCTAGTAATGAGCTTCGAACATCGTGTCCAATGACGAGCTTCGAACCTCATATCCACTAGTGAACCTCGAACCTCATATCCAATAACAAGCTCTGAACCCCGTAAACACTAGTGAACCTCGAACCTCGTATCCAATGATGAGCTCCGAGTCTTGTAGATCAGTTTTATTCAATAATGAACTTTATCTTTTAATGTTGAGCTCTGCTGCGTGGCGACTCTCGTTCTCGAGGTTAATCTTTACTAAACAACAAACCTTGTCTCTGATTGAGAAGGGGTTCGTTCTCTTGACCCTCCTTTTCACATTTCAAATTTTGACATTTTTGAATGCCTACGCCCGACTCAGTTACAACTACATGATGTATACCATGTAACGAGTAATAAAAAGAACTTTCTATCTATTTTCTAATTAACAGATTCTAGAAATTATATAGTATTTGGGCCACAAGATGTAAAAATCGTTTAAAACTTGAAGCCACCAGGAGAACCTCTTATAGAGGGATGAAAGGTAGAATCTGTCTATGTGATATCAACAAAATCGGCATATATAGATAAAGCCAGGAAGAATGAGACGGTTGATTTATGGTATGCTCGACTTAGCCATGTGAGCTATCATAAGCTCAAGGTTATGATGGAAAGTCAATGTTGGAGAGTCTTCCACACTTAGAGATTCGAGGAGGGACCGCGTGCAGAGGTCGTTAGTACGGTAAAGCGCATCAATTACCATATCATGAGCCATAATTTAGAGCCAAAAAACCTTTAGAGCTTGTACACTTAGATGTATTCGGTCGAGTAAAGTAAGAATCAATTGGTGGGATGCGGTGCATGATCACTTTTATCGATAACAACTCGAGGTATATCTGGGTTTACTTTTTGAAGGAAAAGACTAAAGCATTCTCTAAATTTAAGCAATTCCAAGAAGAACTTGAAGTAGAACTCGGCAATAAGACTTTTTGCGTATGCACAGACAACGGGGAAGAGTACACATCAAAAGAGTTTTATGACAATCTGAAGCAGCACAATATTCGGTGATAGCTAACGTGTCCAAATACTCCACAGCAGAATGGCGCAGCAAAAAGGAAGAATTATCATCTTGTGGAGATATGTCGAAAAATGCTTGTAAGGACCATGAATTTTGATACTAGTTAAAATATTTTTTTAGTATTTTGAAATAATTAATTATTATTTTCTACCCCTGTGTGATTCCTATTGAATCATATACTCTGGGGGTGGCGCGAGGCGGACGATTTCCAAACGGACTCCTAATTCATTAGATAGAGAAGATCGCCAAGATTTCGTGATCTGCTGCCGAACCTATTCCAAGGACTATATTCGTAGGACGGTATTCATGGACGAATGAATGATTGGACCGCCTACAGGACAGTTACTGGAGGAAGCTTCCTTCGTAACTCCCGGAACTTCTTTCAGGGTAAGAAGGGGTAGAGGAAATACCTCGAGCCAATGTCCGTTCATAGTTCGATTGCGTTTAGTTCGATGGCTCGTTTTTGAAAATTTTCTTAAATACGTTCTTCAAGGTTTTGAAAAACAGTCCCACAAAAAAAGGATTATTTTCAACAGTTGGGAAGACAAGTTTATACTTATTTATCGAATTCTATTTCTTCCCATATTTGGTAGAAATGCAAACCTATAGCTGCAGAAGTAGGAATAATGGCATCAAAAATAATATTGTTTCCATAAAGTAAAGACCCAGAAACACGTTCACGAATACCATCAGTATCTACTGGAGGAGTAGCATTGAAGCTGGAGTTGACCGTCGCCTCCGAGGGGATAGTCCCCCACTCGCCAACCGTGATGTCTTGGTTGAGAGGCCCCACCTACCCTAAAAGATTTTCCATGTAATCTCCTTTTTCCAAAAAGAGAAAGGGAGAATGCGAAACAAGAAAATAGGAATGAAAAGCGTCCATTGTCTAATGGATAGGAGCAACATTGGATGAGAACGTATTACCCATCTTCAGGGACAAGGGGTGGAACAACCTTTTTTTGCTAGCTCGTCCGCACATCTGTTCCCTTCCCTCCAACTATGGGCAACTCTCCAGTCTACCAGTCTTCCGAACTCTTTCAAGATGTGTCTAATTTTTTGATAACATTACCATGGCCAATCAAATTTTCCAAAAACAAAACCCCTTAGCGCCCCGGGACGGGAGTATTTGTATTTTTCTTAATTTTCTAGATTTTCTATGATTTAAATTCCAAGTTTTATATTTATTTAAATAATATTAATATTTATAAATTAATTTTATGCGATGAAAATTTCTAAAATTAATATGTTGTATTATCGATACTATTACGTACCATTTAAATAATACGTTGTATTATTGTTATAATTACGTATTATTTCATGTATTATGTTGAATTATTAATTACGTATTATTGTGTAAACTATGATATTATTTTAATTATTGCGTATCAGCTATCGTATTAGTATAACTGGTACGTTTTACTGTGTGGATAATTATCCCATAATTATTTGATTTTAAATATAAGTAATTATATTTTTTATTAATTATTCTTGTTTAATTATGCAATTTCTTGTATTATTTCTACTGTTGCGTTTATCGATTGTAATATAACAACTGGTACCTTTTGATGTATAGATAATTTCCACGTAATTAATTATTATTTTCATGATTACTATTATTTTTAAATTAATTTTCAAAACCCTAAATTCTTCTATATATATATATATATATATATATATATCTTGAGCAATGAACATTAGCATGTTAGACCTGACTTTTGACTCCTAAACATGAGTGAAAACCTTTAATCAAAAATAAAAACTAATATTTGTTATTCTTAAAAATATTTCCAGATCTGGGTTTTCTTCAAAAACATTGTTGGTGAGGATTTAAAATCTAAAACACATGATTTCTAGCATTCACCCTAATAAGAACATTGATTTATACTTGAAAATAAGTCTTGGGCTCAATAAAACTCATGGAAAACAATTATAAACTATTAAAAACGTGGGAGAGGGGTTGGGCGAGATGTTACTCGCCTCAGATGTGATGAAGCACGATCCCCTTCACTGAAATCCAAACAAAACTCATGAAAAATCCTTCGAAACGTCCCAAAATCACCAAGAACACCTAGGGTTTTAGAGAGGAGAGAGGGGGACTAGGGTTTCTGGAGAGAACTGATGAAAATGGAGTGTTTTCGGGTATAGGAGCATATATACGAACAGTTAAACCCGACCCAAAACCCAAACAAACCCGAACTAAGAAAACTAGAAAACCCTCGATGAGTCGACTCATGATCACTTATGGGTCAACTCATGGGTCCTGGGTCGACTCATAGAGTGATGAGTCGACTCAGCAGAAACTCATGACAACAGGAGTTGATATCATGAGTCGACTCATGACAGTCATGGGTCGACTCAACCTGATGAGTCTACTCATGGAGTTATGGGTCGACTCATGAGCTGAAAACCGCATGCTTCGACTCTGCTGCACATGATTTGAAATTTGCACACTCAACCTTATTACTGATGCATATATACATACTCAAAATCTACGGGGTCTTACATTCTTCCCCCCTTAAAAGAATTTCATCCTCGAAATTCAGAAATCATATCCAACTCATAATGGTGCTTGAAAAACACACAAGGGTCTAATACAACCCGCACACATATACATTTCGCAATACTGAATGCTAGTTAGCACATAGCGATATTCATACTTAACGATCTAAAATGATAATATTCTTACCTAACCCCTAATCTAACGGAACTAGTACGTCGGGCGAAAAATCCAAACAAGGAACCCCCCATGTATATACCATGTTTTCTGAAAGATTAAGAATTAAGTAAAAATACCCTCATTCTAGTGTTAAATATAAGTATTGACATATATATAGATATAAATATTCAAGTAAGAAGTCATATCATAAATACTTTAATTGGTTTTACCTGCTCGAATAAGTGTGGGTAGTCTCGTCGCATGTCCTCCTCGCGTTCCCAAGAAGCTTCCTCATCTCCACTTCGGTTCCATTGAACTTTCACCAATGGAATCACCTTGTTCCTGAGTTTCTTGTCTTCTCTAGCAAGTATGGCCACTGGAATCTCAATAGTCGACAAATCATCCCTAAGCTCAATCTCCGGTGCATCCAACACTCGCTACCGCTCCTCATCATGCAAGTGTTTCTTGAGCATAGAAATGTGGAATACATTGTGTATACTAGACATAGAAGCTGGAAGATCTAGTCTGTATGACACAGCTCTAATGCACTCCAAAATCCGGAAATGTCCAATATATCTCGATGCAAGCTTTCCTCGCCTCCCGAATCGCTGTACGCCTTTCATAGGCGACACCTTCAGCATAACCAAATCCCCAATCTGAAACTCTAGGGGTCTTCGCCTCTTATCTGCATAACTCTTCTGCCGACTCTGAGCGGCTAGAATCTGCTCCCTGATCAACGCTACCTTCTCTGTAGTTTGCCTCACAAGTTCAGGTCCAAGCATCAAACTATCCTCCAGCTCTGCCCAACATATTGGTGATCTACATGGTCTCCCGTACAGCGCCTCATACGAAGCTATACCGATCGTCGCTTGATAACTGTTGTTGTAAGCGAACTCTATCAGTGGAATATGATCCTGCCAACTACCTTGGAAGTCAATGACACATGCTCGCAACATGTCCTCCAACACTTGGTTCACCCTCTCTGTCTGACCATCTGTCTGTGGGTGGAATACACTGCTATAAGATAGCTTGCTGCCAAACGAGTCCTGAAAACTCCTCCAAATATGCGAGGTAAAAACCGATCCTCGATCCGACACAATTGTATCTGGAACCCCGTGCAATCGAACTATCTCCCGAATGAAGATCCTCGCATACGCCTCAGCAGAATAAGTAGTTCTTACTGGGATAAAATGTGCTGACTTCGTCAACCGATCCACTATCACCCAAACCGAATCATTCTCCTTCTTCGACTTAGGCAACCCTACAATAAAGTCCATAGAAATGTCCGCCCACTTCCATTCTGGGATAGGCAACGACTGAAGTGTGCCTACTGGTCTCTGGTGCTCTGCCTTCACCTGCTGGCAGGTAAAACACTTCACCACATACTCTGCAATCTCCTTTCGCATACCACTCCACCAAAAGTGTCTCTTCAGGTCCTTGTACATCTTTGTGGTCCCTGGATGTACTGTGTACCGAGTGCGGTGTGCCTCATCAAACAACTCCCTCTTCAGCTCTGCACTAGCTGGCATAACCAATCTACCCTTCATCCGTAGACCTCCATCTGCTCCAATGGTCTAATCAGCCTTAGGTTCTTTGAAAATCTCCTCCTTACGGATTTGAATCCAAGAATCCTCCAACTGGGCTCTAACAACTCTGCCACTCCAAGTTGGTTGCACTGATATAGCTCCCAAAAATACACTAGTGCCACCAAACTCAGGTCTAAAATCAAACTGGCTAAGAGTGAGAAGGTCTCGGTGCAATGAGCACCTCAAAGTCGCAATCTGATTTCGACGCTTCCTACTCAAAGCATCTGCTACGACGTTCGCCTTCCCCGGATGGTACTGAATCACGAACTCGTAGTCCTTGATAAACTCAATCCACCTCCGCTGCTTCTGGTTGAGTTACTTCTGAGAGAAAAGATATTTCAGACTCTGATGGTCTGTGAACAGCTCAAACTGCACTCCATACAAGTAGTGTCTCCATGACTTCAGTGCAAATACCACTGCTGCTAGCTCCAAGTCATGAGTGGGATAGTTCTGCTCATGCACTCTCAACTGCCGTGAGATATAAGCTACTACTTTCTGAGTCTGCATAAGGACGCCTCCTAATCCTGCCAATGATGCATCTGTGTAGACGACAAATGTCCTGTCGCTACTCGGGATAGTCAAGACTGGTGTTGAGGTCAACTTAGCCTTAAAGGTATCAAAGGCCTTCTAGCACTCCGTGCTCCAAATAAACTGTACACCCTTCTTCGTAAGGCGTGTAAGTAGTGTCGAAATCTTCGAGAAATCCTGGATAAACTTCCTATAGTAGCCTGCTAATCCCAAAAAGCTGCGAATCTCTGTCACTGCTTTTGGTGGCTCCTAATCTAGCACTGCTGTAACCTTAGCTGGGTCTACTGATATGCCTTCTCTGCTGATGATGTGACCGAGAAATCTGACTTCTGAAAGCCAAAACTCATACTTGCTGAACTTGGCATACAACTGGTGCTCTCGTAGGGTCTGCAAAGCTAAACGGAGGTGCTGCTCATGATCCGCCTCCGATCTCGAATAAATGAGGATGTCGTCGATGAAAACAATCACGAACTGATCTAAGAATGGACGAAAAACCCAGTTCATCAAGTCCATGAAAACCGCGGGTGCATTGGTCAACCCAAATGGCATGACCAAGAACTCAAAAGATCCATAGCGCGTGAGGAAAGCGGTCTTGGGGATATCCATCTCCCGAACCCGCAACTGATGATAACCAGAACGAAGATCAATCTTCGAGAAAAAACGTGCTCCTTACAACTGGTCGAACAAGTCATCAATCCTAGGCAGTGGGTACCTATTCCGGATAGTGACCTTGTTCAACTCCCGATAATCTATACATAATCTCATGCTGCCGTCCTTCTTCTTCACGAAGAGGACTGGCACGCCCCACGGAGAATGGCTCCGACGAATAAAACCCTGAGCTAATAACTCATCCAACTAGGTCTGAAGCTCTCTCATCTCAGCTGGCACCATGCGGTAGGGTGCACGGGATACGGGACTGTGCCCGGCTGCAACTCAATACAAAACTCAACCTCTCTCACAGGAGGTACCCCAGGTATGTCCTGAAAGACATCCTGATAATCTGAGACAACTCGAGTCTCTAACAAATCAGAACTCTGATCCCGCAGCATCACCTCGTTGATGAACACCAGAAATGACTCCGCAAAGCGATTGCCCTGAGAAGTGGCCACAATCATCTCGGACCCATCGGACGCTCGCAATCTGACTGTCTTCGCAAAACAGTCAATACTAATATGGTAGGACGACAACCAATCCATACCAAGAATGACATCAAACTCAGACATATGCAACACTATCAGATCGACTATGAACTCTGACTCGTCCAAACTGACGGTACACCTCCTACAAACGCTCTCCAGAAGCGATACCTCACCTAAAGGGGTGGAGACTGATAAAGGGGTGTCTAGAGGCTGAGCTACAAGCTGGAGTCTAGCCATAAATGCATGCGAGATGAAAGAATGCGAAGCTCCCGAATCAAAAAGAATACGGACGGGAAAGGAATTCACAAGGAACGTACCCTCCACAACTGCTCCGCTGGCACCGTGATCACAGGGAACCACTGCATATACTCTGCCTATGGCTGAAGACTGCTCTACCGTTAATGCTGGAGAATATGGGACAATCTGCCCCTGGGGAGCCTCCTGGACTGCTCGAACCTGCCCCTCTGCCCTCTGCGTCGTTAGTGGTGCCTCAAGCCTATTCTGCTGACCTTGACCTCTGCCCTGCTGTCGCTGCTGCTGCTGGTTCGGGCCCTTTCCCTGCTGAGCTCCTGCTGGTACACTACGACACTCTGATGCCTTGTGCCCGACCTTGTGGCAGTTGAAACAAGATCCCTGGAACTTGCGCTGCTGATGCGCTCTCTGATCCTGCTTGGGTCCCTTCTTATGAGGGCCCTGTTGCTGTTGATGCTGATGCCCTGACAAAGGTCTCTTGTTCTTACCCTTGTCCCCGCTCTGTCCTACCCTGGCCTTCCCTTCCTTGTCCTTCTGGAACATAGTAGTCTCAATCTCCTGTGAAGTGGCGGCCTCAGCTACCTCCCTAACTGAATAGAATCTCCTTGAGACGAGGTATCGACAGAGATTAGGGTGTAGCCCTGCTAAGAACATCTGAGCTTGACGCTCTCCTGTCTGCCACATACTCGTAAAATGCAGCAACTCCATAAACCGGCTCTCATAATCCGCCACTGTCATGTCCCCCTGAGTCATCCGGGATAACTCAAGCTCCTTCCCAGTCCGTGCTGCAGAAGAAATATACTGCCCATCAAAGAAGTAAATGAAATCCTCCCATGTGAGGGTCATCCTCTGCTCTGGAGTAAACTGTAGCCGGTACCATCTCCCAGCATCTCCCTTCAGACTGTAGGATGCTAACCTCTGCTTCTGAACCGAATCTACACTGAGTATGTCAAGTATATTGCTCACATCCTCCTTCCACTTGTGTGCTGCAAGAGGGTCTGATGACCCCTGAAACTCTGGTGCCCTCATCTTCTGATACTTCTCTACCATACGGAGCTAGGCTTCCTGCTCCGTGGCTCTATCTGGTACTGCTAGTGGAATAGCTACAGGTGCTACCTCTGGGTCTCTCTCTCTAATCGGGACGGCTGGTATCCCCTGCTGCTGAGCTACCGGTGGTGGTGGTGTCCGTGGTGCTATGTGATTCGTTACTAACTCCTCGATGGCTGTCATCCTGGCAATAAGGGGAGCCATGATATCCACCAAATACTGAGGAGCCTGCTGCGGCTCTTGTGGTGCCTGCTCCTGCGTAGGTGGAGCCTGCTGTGGCTCAGGTGGGGCCTGCTGGGGCTCTGCCTGAGCGGCCCTTCTAGTGCGCGGTCTCCCACGTCCTGCCATCTCTCTGATCATAAGAAAAATAAAGTTCATGAGTCAAAGTAGACATATATTCTATTCATACATAGTACATCACAATATGATTTTCACATCACATAATATTCACGCATATACTTTAAGCAAAAAAAAAGTTATCATAAAAAAAAATTTCTCAAAATTTTGAGATATACGCATATATCGTCCTCACTCATACTAGGAAATCCTTAGCGGACTCTACACATGAATCCTAAGAAACTCTAACCTAGCTCCACGACTCAACACAGGATGATCCTAGGGATTCTGAAACTAGAGCTCTGATACCAATTGTGACGCCCCTGGGTTCACGCAAGGCTGCAGTCTGAGGTGAAACCAGAAATATCAAACCTGCCATGCACCCCACCGTGCAATAACATGTTTCGCCATCACAATTAACATCTCTCTAGTAGAGTCAACAATAGGTGTAGGTACAAGGCAAGTAAAAGGTTTTACAACAGAAACTTGATGAAATGATAGAACATCAAATTAACACATCTCATCAACCAAATAGCTAGAATACATAGTCAAGTCTGAAATGAATAATGACAATCTGGAGATCTCAACATGTCTCAAAATACATAATATCTGATACCAGAAAATAAGGCACATAACCTTTACAACTCTAGAACATAAACCTCTCTAGTCTAAAATGTCTCAAGTGGAGTACAAAAAAATAAAATACATCTAATGAGAGGATAACAGATACTAGTAAGGGTCGTCATCAACCTGTGACTCTCCGGGCTCCTGGCTCGTTACCTGAAAGGGGGAGGGACAACGAGCGTCAAAGCGCTAGCAAACAACATCACAACCAACCCCAAGGGATAGGGCTTGTTGTGTATGAAAATATAGTTACTATAATATAATATAAATCATTTACACAAACATTAATGGGTTTTAGTACTTAAGAAAATACAACACGAGCATAGGTACGTCGAGCGAAATAATCCAAACAAGGAAACCCTCATGTATATACCTTGTATCTCAAATTGTAGATCCCTAAATACAAAACCCGAAGTTGGTCACAAGAAAAAATAAAGAAAAAGAATACATACCCATCTCTACCGATAACATGGAAATAAAACGACGCCACAATAGGTGAATAATATTAATTTAAATCATAATTGTGTGATAAATAGTATTTTCGGAATAATGATAATGAAGTGAAAGAATTTATTTTCATAACGGAATCATTTTAGAGAATTTATAATATTTAAAAAGAATTTAGTTTGAGAAAAAGAATTATTTTAGAATAATAATTGATGAGAAATAATTTTAAAGAATTTATTCTAGAAAATAGAATATTTTGGATTATTATAATGAGAAATAATTTTTAAAAGAAATTATTTTGTGAAAGGAATTATTTTCTGAATTACATAGTTGATGTTCATGATTTATAATTCTTAGAATTGATTATCTGATATGCTATGCCACCATTGTACATGATTGGTTGTTTCATTTATTATTCCTTATTGTGATTGAAAATCCTTAGTAGTTCATGACTTAGTAGCCTTGTGCGTCATGAACAAGACTTAGTGACATGTGTTTGTGCATTGACTAAATTAGGAGGTGAGCCAGAGATCTATCGTAGGTTGTGTTGTTGACTTAGAGAACAATAAGGATTGGGGGGAAGTTATAGTTCATGTGATCGGATGTGGTTGTTGACGTATCTTCCGGGCTCGCGCTAGTGCCTTGTGTCGGCCTGGGGTGGGTCTGAGGGGCAGTGATATTATGATTGTTGATTATTTCCAGGCTCGTACCAGTGCCTTATGTCGGCCTGGGGTGGGTCTGAGGGGGGCAGTGAAACATTGCGCGTAGATGAATTTGTGAACAACAGGTTATCCGAGACTCTAGGTGAGATATGGATCAGTGACCTGTTATAGGATGGCTAGTTACATGACCTATTACTTAGATGATTATGGATTCTTGTGAGATGTGGACCAGTTATATTTCTTTTCATATATAGATTGGGATTAGTATTTAATTATCTACAAATTAAGACATATGGTATATACATGTGGGTTTTCTTATTTGGATTATTTCGCTTGACGTACTACGTCTCGAATTGTAGAATTTTAAGTATTAATTATATCTATTTGTATGACATGATTACTTGGATGATTGTCCTGATGGCTAGTTGTATGATCGACTTGTTATTTCATTGATTTTGTGGAATTTCTAGTTACACGTTCTTTTGTCATTTTTGTTATCGTATCGTTTTCCGCTTGGGTTTTCGTTGGGGTCTTGCCGTGTGCCATACATATTGACATACACTTGTTTTCTCTGATGTACCTCAGACTTAGAGGAAGAATAAGTTTAGCAGGAACCAGAGGATTTTCAGCAGGAGTGCCTTATAGACGGAGCAGAAGAAGGAGTCGAAGCCTATTCTTTTTATCTTTTTCAGTTGAAGATCCTAGTTTACTTTTGTAGTTCTTTGTTTTTCTGTTGATCGATGTATTTTGTATCTCTTCAGTATTCATTGTTCAGTTTTGTATAAGGGCATGTTTGACCCGTGTTATTATGTCTTGGAGGATATTTAGTTGTGATATGATATGTATTATTTTATTCTGAGTTTGTCTATTATATTCTTTCTGATTGTGATCGGGGACCTGTGCCTTTGCATTGTATTTATTTCTAGATGCTTAGCATATTAGGTTGAGGAGAAACGATTATTTTATTTATTCTCCTTAATCTAATACGTCGCGGGCTTGTTCACGTTCTGATTCTCGGGTATTTTGGGAAGCGGGGCGTAACAGGTTTTTTAATAGCCTATGTAGGTCACTGTGACGCCCCTGGGTTCACCCAAGGCTACAGTCCGAGGTGAAACCAGAAATGTCAAACCTGCCATGCACCCCACCGTGCAATAACATGTTTCACCATCACAATTAACATCTCTCTAGTAGAGTCAACAATAGATGTAGATACAAGGCAAGTAAAAGGTTTTACAACAGAAACTTGATGAAATGATAGAACATCAAATTAACACATCTCATCAACCAAATAGCTAGAATACATAGTCAAGTCTGAAATGAATAATGACAATCTGGATATCTCAACATGTCTCAAAATACATAATATCTGATACAGGAAAATAAGGCACACAACCTTTACAACTCTAGAACATAAACCTCTCTAGTCTAAAATTTCTCAAGTAGAGTACAAAAAAATAAAATACATCTAATAAGAAGATAATAGATACTAGTAAGGGTCGTCCTCAACCTGCGACTCTCCAAGCTCCTGGCTCGTTACCTGAAAGGGGGAGGGACAACGAGCGTCAAAGCGCTAGCGAGCAACATCACAACAAACCCCAAGGGATAGGGCTCGTTGTGTATGAAAATATAGTTACTACAATATAATATAAATCATTTACACAAACATTAATGGGTTTTAGTACTTAGGGAAATACAACACGAGCATAGGTACGTCGAGCAAAATAATCCAAACAAGGAAACCCTCATGTATATACCTTGTATCTCAAATTGTAGATCCCTAAATACAAAACCCGAAGTTGGTCACAAGAAAAAATAAAGAAAAAGAATACATACCCATCTCTACCGATAACATGGAAATAAAACGACGCCACAATAGGTGTCATGATCAACTTAGGTAGCTATCATGCCCCGGCCAAATACAATATGTCGTGTACCCAATTTAGTTAAATAACATGCTCAAGGTTTAGTAAAAGTCTAAAACAAAAATGGATTATAGTCCAACACGAGGACTCTAATGGATTATAGTCCAACACGAGGACTTAACATGGATTATAGTCCAACACGAGGACTGTGATTATGAACCATGAAATACTAGTAGTAAAGGTATACATGTTCTACCCTTTTACATGCCTCGCTGTATGAATAAGCTTGTGTCAGAAAAATCATCTCATATGTGTAGATGAAATCATAAATACTGTAATTTAATACCCTGTAAACAAGGCAACATTCTCATGTTCAACATAAGCTCTACAAGATCCTCGATCATATATGAACACTGTATGAAAGTATAAGCACAGTAGGTGATCAAGCAGAAATACAAACAAATAGGAAAAACTCCGATGGGTCGACTCATGATCAGCTAAGAGTCGACTCAGCAAACACTTATGAATAACAGGAATTAACTCCGTGAGTCGACTCATGACAGTCATGGGTCGACTCAACCTGATAAGTCGACTCATGATAGTCATGAGTCGACTCACGGGCTGCGAACAGGAAAGTTCACAACTGCAGCTCAACCATCTCGCTCCATACTCCCTCTATACTGATCTCCACCTCCATAACTATCAATTCTGGACTACGGGGCAGAGATAAATTCATATATAGCATGAGCAATGAACATT
Organism: Asparagus kiusianus; assembly: GCA_022839385.1. Lineage (NCBI taxonomy): Eukaryota > Viridiplantae > Streptophyta > Magnoliopsida > Asparagales > Asparagaceae > Asparagus > Asparagus kiusianus. The sequence goes on along the minus strand of BQKN01001067.1, from coordinate 620,202 downwards.
AGCATGTTAGACCTGACTTTTAACTCCTAAACATGAGTGAAAACCTTTAATCAAAAATAAAAACTCATATTTGTTATTCTTAAAAATATTTCCAGATCTGGGTTTTCTTCAAAAACATTGTTGGTGAGGATTTAAAATCTGAAACACATGATTTCTAGCATTCACCCTAATAAGAACATTGATTTATACTTGAAAATAAGTCTTGGGCTCAATAAACTCATGGAAAACAATTGTAAACTATTAAAAACGTGGGAGAGGGGTTGGGCGAGATGTTACTCGCCTCAGATGTGATGAAGCACGATCCCCTTCGCTGAAATCCAAACAAAACTGCTGAAAAATCCTTCGAAACGTCCCAAAATCACCAAGAACACCTAGGGTTTTAGAGAGGAGAGAGGGGGACTAGGGTTTCTGGGGAGAACTGATGAAAATGCAGTGTTTTCGGGTAGAGGAGCATATATACGAACAGTTAAACCCGACCCTAAACCCAAACAAACCCGAACAGAAAACTGGAAAACCCTCGATGAGTCGACTCATGATCACTTATGGGTCGACTCATGGGTCCTGGGTCGACTCATATAGTGATGAGTCGACTCAGCAGAAACTCATGACAACAGGAGTTGATATCATGAGTCGACTCATGACAGTCATGGGTCGACTCAACCTGATGAGTCGACTCATGGAGTTATGGGTCGACTCATGAGCTGAAAACCGCATGCTTCGACTCTGCTGCACATGATTTGAAATTTGCACACTCAACCTCATTACTGATGCACATATACATACTCAAAATCTATGGGGTCTTACAGTCACGGTCCCGAGTCCTCACTAGTAAAAATATAGTGGACAATTTAGATACATATCATATTTTATCCGTAAGACTATAGTTAGCCCTTATCCTATCATCTTGATGAATTATATCTTAGTCCCTACCTTATCACTTTTGACTCCGGATCTTTCTACTATTCTTGTCTCGTCACTTCGTGACTACACACTCTCTTCTTATAACTCCTTTTTCCTCATACTGGTCGTTATTACATGTATTATTATTTTTACAACTATATTTTTTTATTTGACTTATATATCGTTAATTGTATTGATTTTTGCATTATTTATTATATTATTTTATGTATCACACACAATGTTATGTTGTATGTTTTTATTATTAAAAATATATATCATTACTTATCCATTTTCAATTGTTCAAATTATGTTATTAGATTTCACATATACATCACATAACGTATCTGATATTTAGATTATTTTATTATGTTTAATTATACTTTTGCATAACTACATTATGTATGTGTGTGTTTTCTGTTATACCATCTATTATTTACTTATATTTTAGATTATTGTATATTGTTCGTATTTTTAGTGATATACATTAATATGTTCATGAATTTAATATTTTACATATGCACTATATTCTTATCCTTTACATTTTCAGTATATAGTTTTTATCAGTGAGTTTTATCTTGTTAGGTTATTTTAGTATGTTCACATTGTTTTCGTGATTTCTAAGAGCAATGTATTTTTATTTTGATATTCAAGCATATACTTCTTGTTGCTGTAATGCGTTCTTTATATTACTATTTTTCTATTGATTTTACTATTGTTTGTATTTTATTTTTCTCTTTCTCTTACCTTGGGGTGTATATCTGTTTGTGTGTGGATTCTTTTGTGAATGTATTTTTAATATAATTTTATTGATTGTGTGTTTTGTGAGTATTACTATAGTTATTTTATCATTTTGAAAACGATTGCTTTTATTTTACAAACATTATTAACTGTTAGTAAATTAATTTTGATTTATTCATTTCTTGCATTCTAACTGACTTATGTGACTCTGTTCACTATGTTATTATTCTGAATTTATATACTTGATTTATTTTATGCATATATAGGATTTACATAAATACTTATTATTATTGATTGTGTAAATCTTAATTCATTTGATTATATGTGCTTCCTTGTTAATTTGACAAATAATATTCATGATTTCAACTAACATGATTATTGATTTTATAAATATTTATCTGTTTATGTTTGTGTGATGATGATTGTGTTTTGTAATGCAGTATAAATTTTTATATGCTTAACGATATGTTGTATTGATTTATTTGATTTGTTTGATTTGATTTCGAGCATATGTATATTTTTATTGATTTTGCTTTGGCTACAAAATTTTTTTTGTTAGAATATTGATACTATTTTATTTGATGCATTTATAAGTACTATACACATTTTTACATATTTCTCTTCATTATTGGTACTTGTCATATGTTGACTTAGTGATTTTGTATGTTGTCTGTAGCTGTGTTATTATTATATTCTATGAATTATCTATTTTGTGGTGTGATTATATTGATTATATGATAAATATCTTCTGTTCCATGATAATGTATACTGTGTATTTCTTACCTTTATATAAATTGACTATTATCATGTTTTATATTATATATTGATATTTTTCTTTTCTGCCCTTCTGTTCAATGTTATGAATATGTAGCTACATGATTATTGCATATATTTTTTATTTTTGTGTCTCTATATGTTGTCTATTTTGTTGTCTAAACTATATGTATGTTTGATTTTTTGCTATTTTGTTTTGCTTAACATATTCTTTAAATATTTCTTTTACTTTTGCTTTTATATGATTCATTTGTTATTCGTATTATGTTTTTATGTTTTTGTGTTTTGTCATGTTTATCATCTCCTTATGTATGAGTGATTTATATTTTATTGAGATCATTTTATCTTTTATCTTCTTCATGCTCTTCTTTTAATTAATTATATTGTTGAGTTGATATACTTTATCAAATATTCTAGTGATTGACAATTGTTTGAATTATGTAATTATATTTCATATCATATTTTCGTATGCTATATATTTGTTATATTTTACCAATTCTATGTTATTGATTATATTTTAACACCTTGATGTGTTGTCTTATAATAGTATATCAATAATATCATGTTAATATATGTTCCGTACTTTTGAATGATTCGTGTATTACGCATATGTATTCATGTTATTATGATACATATATTTATATTTTCTATGTATTTCTTTTAAGATAATTGTCACTTTTGTGTCTCGTGTGTGCTGAATACTAGCATATTATATGATTGTGAATACAGCTGCATATATTATGATATAAATTTTTTATACACTACTAAGCGTTCTTTTATGTATTAATCTTGAATTGCTTGATATCACCTTATACTAGCATACGAATATTTATTTATTTATTTATTTTTCATCAATATGAATGTTGAATCTCAGCTATCGTTCTTATATCTTATCTTACGTCGTTATTGTTTTATATTCTCTTCTGCATATGGATATAGTTCCATATCTCCGTCCTTGGGTTTTTGTACATTACTTTTATTTTAATTTTGAGGACAGAATTTATTTTAAGGGGGTAGAATATAAGGACCAAGAATTTTGATACTAGTTAAAATATTTTTTTAATATTTTAAAATAATTAATTATTATTTTTAAATGAGTATATGTATTTTTCTTGATTTTCAAGATTTTCTATGATTTAAAGTCCAGATTTTATATTTATTTAAATGATATTAATATTTATAAATTAATTTTGTACGGTGAAAATTTCTAAAATTAATCTATTGTATTATTGATACTATTACGTATCATTTTAAATAATATGTTGTATTATTGTTACTATTACGTATTATTTTATGTATTATGTTGAATTATTAATTACGTATTATAGTGTAAATTATGGTATTATTTTAATTATTGAGTATCAGCTGTCGTATTAGTATAACCGGTATGTTTTACTGTGTGGATAATTATTCCATAATTATTTGATTTTAAATATAAGTAATTATATTTTTTATTAATTATTCTTGTTTAATTATGCAATTTCTTGTATTATTTCAACTGTTGTGTATTATCGGTTGTAATACCACAACTGGTACGTTTTGATATATAGATAATTTCCACATAATTATTTTTTTTGTGATTATTATTATTTTTAAATTAATTTTTAAAACCCTAAATTCCTCTATATATATATATATATATATATATATATATATATATATATAATTTATTTAAATCCTTTTTTTCTCTCTCTTCTCTTTTCTTCCTCAACCCGCCGCCAGACCCCGACCCCCTCTCCTTCTCTCCCCTCCGCGCCACCCGACCACCCAGCCGAGCACCTTTCCCGTCGAGCCCACCGCCTCCACCCTCTTCCCTAACCAGTCACCATCCCCTCTACTCGATGCTCCCATCCGCCGACTAGCAACCTCGTCACCATCTCCAGCCACCTCCGCCCACAACCTTCAAAGTCACTTTCGCGACTGCCGTTAGCCCTACCGAAACCCCGTCGCGCCGACATCCCGTTGCCCGAAACCCGACCTCCCCTTCCCCTTCAGCGACGCCCAGTCCCCTCTCTCCCTCCGTCAAACTCTACCAGATCCGCCGCTCCTCCTTGCGCAACCTGACCGGCATTCCCATCGGCCACACCTCGGTCCCCATCACCCCCTTCACCACTAACTCGCCGCCACCACAGTAGCCCGCTGCCCCACCGGTGTTCGCATCGAGATCCTGCCATCCGCTTCCCCCTGTTCACCGAGCCACCAACCACTCAGCCTCGCACTCACCGCTGTCCTCACCATCGACATCACCGACGACCTCTCTCCCTGATGGTAGCTCCCAACTGTTAGACCCTAGAGGGGGTGATTAGGGTCTTATGCTAATCTAATCCGATTAAATACCAATTAAAATTAATTAATAAGTTATCCTAGCAAGTATGAAATACGATAAGAATATAAGCTAGGATAAGCAATATGAACAATGAGATATATCCTATATGATAGAAATATATGCAAGGATATATAAACAACACAAGGGTAAATAATCTAAACAATATAGTGGATGAAATAAATGAGCAATGCACAATTGGCGATATAAGATAAATGCAAAAACAAATACGCCAAAGACAAACTCAAACAAGCAATATGATCACGGAGTTCGGACCTTCCGTCCTACGTCTCCGCTCCCCATTCCCGGGGAGAAATCCACTATCACAACCGGGTTTTCTACGCTCACCCGAATAACGTTTACAGCTTACAGTGTCGGTTTTCAACGATCACCGATCAACGTATACAATCACTCATAATGTCGGATTTTAACGTTCACTGATCAACGTTCACTCCTCACATTCGGTTTTCTAGTTCACCGAAAACTTCACAACAACACACTCGGTTTTCTAGCTCACCGAAAACCTAACAACACTCTCAATGTAACAATAAATGATTTGTTCTCTCAATAAGGGGAGAACTAAATTAAGCACAACTCAATGTTACAATCTCTCACAACCCTAATATACTATGTATGCAAATACAATAAGCTCAAGTGGGTGTGTGTAACAATGAGATAAATCAAATCTAAACTTAATATAAAACTAGCTTTAATAGAAATGATAATTAACAAATAATTATAAATAAAAGCTAGAGTTGAGTTTAGGAAAACTTCTCTAGATGACAAGAGAGAGAGATGGATTGAATGCCCAAAATACAATTGATAATCTCCTCAAGCTCTTGTAAAACTTTCTTCATAAACCAAACCCTTAAACAAGCTTAAAACAAGCTTAAACCCTTTTTAAAACTCTTTAAAACATTCTCTTGTTGTATATGGAGCTGAAGGAAGAAAGGGGTATTTATACAAGCCCCAAAGCCAAGAGAAAGCCAAGAAAAAGACTAAAAAGCTATGCTGCAACGGCTCTGGAAACTAGCCGTTGGGACTGATCTGACAGAGCGGCGGTCGACCGCGGCGGTCGACCGCGAGCAACAAAAAAACAACAGAAAACTCCAGAGAGTTCGACGGTCGACCGCGAGAAATTTTCAGCCGACGGTCGACCGTGGCGGTCGACCGCAAAAGTTTCTGCTGCCCACTATGCAAAGAACTCAGGCGCGGTCGACCGTGGCAGTCGACCATGAACTGATACATGAAATACAGGTTTTGAAAAACTGTTTGCTGATTTTAAAATACTATTTAAAAATATCAAATAAATTCCAAAAATTGTAAAACTTTGAGGAATGATTGTAGACATGATAATAAACATGCTACAATGACTGGTTTCCAAAAAGGACTTCCTAAATAAAAATATCATCATTTTGCAAAATAGTCCAAAACACGAAAATGTAAACATGTGAGTTTTCACATTTAGGCTAAACCATGTTTTGAAACTTTGCACAATGATTTTGTAGACTTAATAAATTATGTATATGATTGTTATTAATTCCATAAGCTGAGAAAACAATATTGTAAACTTATACAATAGAAAATAAAACATATGAGTACGTATATGAAAATATATTTGTTTCATATCTAAGTAGATAAACCAAATCACAATAATAAATATGAAACATGTAATTTCATATTTATAAACATGAAAACCAAAACTTGTGTTGTATATATATGTGACTACATATATATACAAGAAAACCAATAAAATGTGTGTGTATAGATAATTGAGCTTAGAATACTTAACACACATAATATAAATCCTAAACTACATTACCCAAGCAATCTTGATCTTCAATTAAGCTTGACTTTGTACACTGCGGATGAAGCTGAACTTGGATCTTGAACTTGAATTGCATAAGCTTTACCGACATTCCGCCAACCTCCTTTGGATATGATCGTTGAAGCTCTATTCCATCCATCCTCCAACTCATTGTTTGTCTACAATAAATAGAAATGCACAAACACTAGACAAACAACATTAGTAGTAAATTGTTTGTTAAACATCATCAAAACAAGAAGGCTAATACCAACAGCTCCGACCGACGCTCTTCAGACCCGCGTTGGATCCGACCTGCGCCGTCAGCGTCAATTCGTTCGACAAAATCCGAGGCAAGATCCCATTATTCATTGACTCGTCCTTACAGGTTTTGATATATTGTTAATTAAGTACATGCATAGATTAGTTGTTATGTGAATTTTATGACGTATTTATCTACATGGGTTATTTGGTGAATAATATTAATTTAAATCATAGTTGCGTGATAAATAGTATTTTCGGAATAATGATAATGAAGTGAAAGAATTTATTTTGATAATGAAATCATTTTAGAGAATTTATAATATTTAAAAAGAATTTAGTTTGAGAAAAAGAATTATTTTAGAATAATAATTGATGAGAAATAATTTTAAAGAATTTATTCTGGAAAATAGAATATTTTGGATTATTATAATGAGAAATAATTTTAAAAAGAAATTATTTTGTGAAAAGAATTATTTTCTGAATTACATTGTTGATGTTCATGATTTATAATTCTTAGACTTGATTATCTGATATGCTATGCCACCATTGTACGTGATTGGTTGTTTCATTTATTATTTCTTATTGTGATTGAAAACCCTAAGTAGTTCATGACTTAGTGACCTTGTGCATCATGAACAAGACTTAGTAACATGTGTTTGTGCGTTGACTAAATTAGGAAGTGAACCAAAGATCTATCGTAGGTCGTGTTGTTGACTTAGAGAACAATAAGAATTGGGATGGGGAAGTTATAGTTCATGTCATCGGATGTGGTTGTTGACGTATCTTCCAGGCTCGCGTCATTGCCTTGTGTCGGCCTGGGGTGGGTCTGAGGGGTAGTGATATTATGATTGTTGATTATTTCCAGGCTCGTGCCAGTGCCTTGTGTCGGCCTAGGGTGGGTCTGAGGGGGCAGTGAAACATTGCGCGTAGATGAATTTGTGAACAACCGGTTATCCGAGACTCTTGGTGAGATATAGATCAGTGACCTGTTATAGGATGGCTAGTTACATAACTTGTTACTTAGATGATTATGGATTCTTGTGAGATGTGGACCAATTATATTTCTTTTCATATATAGATTGGGATTAGTATTTTATTATCTATGAATTGAGACATATGGTATATACATGACGGTTTCCTTGTTTGGATTATTTCGTTTGACGTACTATGTCTCGAATTGTAGATTTTTAAGTATTAGTTACATCTATTTGTATGACATGGTTACTTGGATGATTGTTTTGATGGCTAGCTGCATGATCGACTTGTTACTTGATTGATTTTGTGGAATTTCCAGTTACACGTTCTTTTGTCATTTCTGTTATCGTATCATTTTTCACTTGGGTTTTCGTTCATTCTTTTCTTTTGTGGGTTCTTGCCATATGCCATGCACGCTGATGTACACTTATTTTCTCTGGTATATGTCAGACTTAGAGGAAGAATAGGTTCAGCAGGAGCTAGAGGATTCTCAGCAAGAGTGCCTTGTAGACGGAGCAGAAGAAGGAGTCGAAGCCTATTCTTTTTATTTTTTTCAGTTGAAGATCCTAGTTTACTTTTGTAGTTCTTTCTTTTTCCGTTGATCGATGTATTTTGTATCTCTTCAGTATTTATTGTTCAGTTTTGTATAAGGGCATGTTTGACCCATATTATTATGTCTTGGAGGATATTCAGTTGTGATATGATATGTATTGTTTTATTCTGAGTTTGTCTATTATATTCTTGCTAATTATGATCGGGGACCTGTGCATTTGCATTGTATTTATTTCCAGACGCTTAGCGTATTAGGTTGAGGAGAAACGATTATTTTATTTATTCTCATTAATCTAATACGTCGCGGGCTTGTTCACGTTCCGATTCCCGGGAATTTTGGGAAGCGGGACGTGACAATGCTTCATGCCAAGAACATACCATGATGTTTTTGGGCTGAGTGTATGAAGACCGTGGCGCACGTGATCAATTGGCTACCACAACCGAAACTAGAGTTCATATCACCCTTTTAGAAGTTGTGAAATATCAAACCATCAGTAAGCCATTTTAGAGTTTTCAGTTGTGTGTGTTATGTCTTTGTTCCTGATCATTTACGCATCTCATGTTCGACAAAAAGGCCATGAGGTGTATTTTTATGGTGTATGATAACAAAAGAAAAGAATGGAGATGTTGTAATCCCACAACTGGGCGATGCTACACATCAAGAAATATAATGTTTGATGAAGCCTCATCTTGGTAGACTCCACAAGAAGTTATGCTCACAGACTCCAATAATCTAGAGGATCAGTTACGGAAGAAGCTGGGAGATCCAAGTCAAGAAGAAGAACTATAGCAATTAAAGAAGATAGAATCAAGTTCTCCTACATCATCTCCTTAGAAGAATACATGGAAGACGGATGTTTATCAGACAACGACATCAGAAGAGGAGTGCCCGGATCGGTGATGATGAACAGGACAGGTTTGAAGATTGACCAGACTTAGGAAGCCAAATCCCAAGTATTCTAATGTTGTTGTAATAGAAGACATGTACGAGCCATTAGGGAATGATGAATGGAGACAAGTTGTGAAAGAAGAAATACAAGCATTCAAGAAGAATTTAGAATTTCACTTGGACTTATGGATAGAGAAGTCGCTGCTGAGGGGGAGTGCTAAAGTCAGCAGCCACCAACCAACACTGTAGCCACTGCCCCCTAATCATTATTGTAGCAACAATGTAACAACCTAATTTCTACTGTGTACACCTACCACAATATCACCTATAAATAGCCCCATAAAGCTTTCGTTGGAAATCATCCCAGAAGCAAGAAAAAGAAAGAAAAAGAGAAAGAGAAAAAAAGAGGGAGAAAAAATAATATAGTGAGGGGCTGTAAAAGAGTGCAATAATTTGTAATAAAGAGAGTGTTTGTATTGGAGAGAGTATAGAGGTTTGTACTACTCGATATTCTTAGTGTCCACTAGTTCTCTAAACTCAACATATGATCATAATTCAAGGGCTAAATTAAAGTTCAAACGAAAATTTTGTGCATATGATCCGTGCATAATTCATATAATCATCTGTCTTTAATTATTTTTGGATATTTAGAGAAAGTAATAAAACAAAGGGGAATATATTTATTTATTAATTTAATTTATTATAATGTGCACAAGGATCTGACATTTAATGGATACGCGACTGTGTAAGTTGACCAATTAAGCACTAATTAATTAATTAGTGCTTAATTGGTCAACTTACACAATTGCGTTTCCATAAAATGTCAGATTCTTGTGCACATTATAAGGGGAATGAATGAACAAATATGTTATGCTTGACCCAAATTAGGGGGTGCCCTTAGACTCATTTGCCCCCTAAATTATTGGATTTGTCATCTGTTGCCTCATGAATTATTTTAGCTCCCACGTACCTCCTAAACTATTGAATGCTTTTCCTACTTAGCACCTGAACTATTTTTTGTTCCAGCATACTAAATTCATTCATGAATACTCCACGAACTATCAAATTCTACCTAGGTTGCACCTCTAATTTATTACACTGTGAGTGCTATTATTAAACTTATGAGAAGAAAGTGATGATTAAGTGTGCAAAGTAGGGACCAAAAATAGTTCAGAGAGGTAGCATGAACTAATTCAATAGTTTAGAGGGCATGTAAGCACTAATAATAATTCAGGAGGTAAGAAATAATAAATCTACTAATTTCAAGGGCAAATAGAGACCGAAACCAATAGATGATAAATATATAAATAAGGCAACCATGAAATTGGTAATCATCCAACAATCTAAGACCAAAATAATGGTGATTTGTCTCATAAATATATTTAGGAGAAAAATTTAAAATAGACAATTTTAAAATATTAATTAGAAAAATTATCAACAAATTGTTTTAATTAGTAAAATCAATCACTTTTCAGTCATGTCAGCACGGCCAACTGAAAAGTGACCGATTTTACAAAAAATATAATGGTTAGAATTATATGGGACTAGTTGTCCCGTATAATTAGTTACGTTACTAACAGTCCCTTGTTTCTTAAAAAATAGAATGCTAGAGAAGTTTTGAGAAACCAACCAAATTAACTTGACAACAAACGGGCATTTAGACTTTTTCGAGAGAAAAAACACCCAACTACTTAACTTGACAGCAAATGGGCCATTAATATTATTTGCTTTTTTCCTGCTGAGTAACTGGACCGTTAGAGTTCAAGCCAACTAAGCCCACACAAAGGCTACTCGTCGTTTCCCACTTGCTGCTCACTCATTGTGGGGCCTAGCTAAATAGGTGTTTGGTTGCACAATTTTATAAAAAAAAAATTCAAAATGTCTAACACTGATAATTCTGTAATAAAAATTTTCTTTAGATTTTCATAAACTGTGTTTGTTCAAAAAAATTTACAGAAATATTTTTTGTAAGATACAAAAAAGTACCAAAATTTATAGAAATCAATTTTCTCTCGAAATGGGCGGAAACCACCCAGAAATCTGACACACATTAACACTTTCCTAAGTTGACACTTTTCTATAAATTCAGGAGGTGTTTGGATCAATTTCTACAAATTATAGAAAATCTTGCTATTTTCTATAAAGCTATGAGTCATTTTCTTGTTTTGAACCAAACAAGCAAAGTAAAAAAAATAAGAAAATTAGTACTTTTTGACTTCTTAAAACTTTTCCTGTAATTTTTTTAAGAAATACAAGGAAATCATATTTTGGATGGAAAACATTTCCGATAATTTGTAGAAATTGAACCAAACACCCCCCTAAGTGTAAGAAATTAAGACCGCTAGTTTATAGGTATGTACGCGTGGTGGGCCCCACCGATTGATTCGCGTACGTAAAATGGATATGTGTGGCCCCACAACTAACAGAATTTGCTCGTTAAATATCAGAAAACCCCTCATTAACTTTGGGTGATTATCAGAAACCGTGTTTAACTTTCAAAAATATAGAAACCCTTCTTAAGTATCGGAATTATCATTTAAGCCCCCTTTAACTTCTAGATTTTATCAAAAAATACCCTTTAACTTTGAGATTTTATTAAAAATCACCATAAAATTAGTGGGGCTTTCTGATAAAATCTTAAACTTAAGAGGGGTTTTCTGATAACCCCTAAACTTAAGGGGGTTTTTCTGATCTTTTCAAAGTTAAGGAGTGTTTTCTGATAATCATCCAAAGTTAAGGGAGGTTTTTTTGATATTTAACCTTGTTTATGTGATGGGGAGGCCTATTCTCAATACTAGTTAGCATGCACGTGGCAATCGCTCTCGTGTTTATAAAAACTAGTTAGCATACACGTACTCTGATTGATTCATGTTTTCAAAATATCATTAAACCCCTTTAAGTATCGAAATTATCACTAAAGCCCGCTTTAACTTTCAGATTTTATCAAAAAATACCCTTTATTAACTTTCAGATTTTATCAAAAAATACCCTTTAACTTTGAGATTTTATTAGAAACCCCATAAATTTAGGGGGGCTTTCTGATAAAATCTTAAGGTTAAGAGGGATTTTCTGATAACCCCTAAACTTAAGGGGGGTTTTCTAATATTTTCAAAGTTAAAGGGTGTTTTCTTATAATCATCCAAAATTAAGGGAGGTTTTTTGATATTTAACCTTGTTTATGCTATAGGGAGGCCTATTCTCAGTGTTTATAAAAACTAGTTAGAATGCACGTACACCGCATGCGGTCAAATATTATGGTTAATTATATTGTGTTTATATTTTTTTTATATAACCGTTTTATCTATCTTCTCTATAAAAATTGAAAAATATATGGATAAAATTTTACTAAATCCTGAATAAGTTTGGGTGCTTGACACCAAACCTTGAATATCTAAAACTCACTAAATCTTATTTGTAGAAAACCCTCCCAATTAACACCTTTAGTTCACATGTGGACAAATGACCAAAACACCTCCACTAGATTTTGATAAAGAGTCTCCAATAAGTTTTAAGTTTTGTCATTTGACCCCCAATAACTCCTTGTAGGAAGCCCCCTATAAAGTTTTTTTATAGTGTTCATATTTTTTTAAAAGGGTTCTTTTTTGTAAATTTTAGATCTTTAAAGAGATTATGTATAATTTTTACATTATAAATTAATATTTTTAATTGTTGAATTTTTTTAGGTAGCTGTTTGTAATTTTTAAAATTTTAAAGGTTTATTTGCAATTTTTGTATTTTAGAAGGCTTGTTTGAAACTTCATACATTCTAGAGGTTTTTCGTAATATTTGGATTTTTTATGTAATTATTTAATCTTCATATTTTCCAAGGTTTGCTTCTAATTTTTAGATTTTTAAAGGAGTTGTTTCTAGTTTTTTTTTTTTTTGGTTATCAATGTGTTGTTTCTAATTTTAAAATTTTTGGGGGTTGTTTCAATTTTTAATTTTAGGGTATGTTTAAAATATTTAAGTTTTCAAGGGTTTCCTTTTTGTAGTTGATGGTTTTCAAGGGGATATTGTTATTTTAAAATTTTTTTAGAATGCTATTTATAATTTTCTTACCTTTTTCTTTTAATCTATAATTTTTTAAATTACTAATAATTATGATTTAACTAGGATTATTAAATATTTGATTACTAGAATTTTTTTAGTTATGGATAGATTTAATTTGATTTGAATTTTTAAATAAATATATGATTAGATTTTTTTTGACACGGGAGGTTTTGAATAGCAAACTACCAATTTTCTCTTTATATATAAAGGAGAAATTATTTCTTTAAATTGATAATAACAATATAAATTTATAATTTATTATTACTTAGGATATGATTATAATGTAATAAACCAAATGGTTAAAAGTAATATTGGTCACAAAAAGATTTTTCTTAACTAATACTTTTAAAGGGGGTATCATTTGTCTCTTTAATTATGAAGATATGATGTGAGAATATTTCATCATATCATCTAACTATCTTTATCTTAATTTCTAAATTTAAATATAAATAATGATAAGATAAAAAGTTCAATTTTTTATTTGATAGCTAGGTGCCCAATTTAAATCTTTAGATGGTCAAATTTTAAATCTTTATACATATTCCCTAGTAAATAAATTTTTTGAAGTTCTGAGATTTTCTGTTTTGTAAGTTCTTGACAAATAGTTGAACATGGAGATTGAAAAATCATTTATAGCTCCTATCTCATTAAAGATATTTCAATTAATTGGAACATGGTCACAATGAAAATCATATCAAAGATTTTTCTATTAATTAAGATTGTTTTAAATGTAAGAAATTCTTTTGGAACTTTAGTCAATTTTCAATCATTTATAGCTCCTATATCATTAAAGATATTTCCATTAATTGGAACATGGTCACAATGAAAATCATATCAAAGATTTTTCTATTAATTAAGATTGTTTGAAATGTAAGAAATTCTTTTGGAATTTTAGTCAATTTTATAAAATCTAGGACTTTCCTATTAAATCTTTTTCAATTTCGACACTAAATACTCAATTTCTAAAAGTCTTTTGGATATTTCTACTAATTTTTTAAGTTGATTTTTTTGGTAAAATCTTTGAGTTATGCCTTTTGAATATTTCTACAATTTGTGCAAGTTATATAGATTTTGGATATTTTCTAGGTCGGTAATTCCTGCAGAATTGACATTTGGCCCCTTAATTATGAAAATAGTTTAGGAGTTGAGCATATTTCATAATATCATCTATTATCTTTATATTTAATTTAAATATAAGAAACAAATGCTAAGATAAAGAATTCTATTTTGTTACTTGTTAGGTACCAAATTCAAATCTTTAGATTGTTAAATTTTTGAATGTTTTTCTCTGATAAATAAATTTTCTAAATTTTGAGATTTTCTATTTTGTAATTTCTAGAGAAGTGGCTAAATGTGTAGGTTGAATAATTACCTAAAAATTAGTATAATTTTTAACATACTGAAATTAAATCTGAACTTATAAACATATTAATTATAATAGGATAGAATAATTGAAGCTTATATCTAGTAATTAAAATTAGTTAGAATAGAAGATAATAATAATGTAATGTCTAAAAGGGTCAAGTATATTTTTGTCTATGAAAAGTTTTTCTCAAGCCCTCACTTTTAAAAGGGGTATGATCTATGATGAAACTGTAATTAGTAAGTATTAATTACACTGGACTAGTTGTCCCATGTTTTTCAAAAACAGTATTTTAAAAAATTGACCAGTTTTTAACCAATTTTGTTGACATCTCTGAAAAGTGATCCATTTTTCTAATTAAATTTTTTGGGTCAATTTTGCTAATTATATTTCGAATTTGGTATAATTAAAAAATTTATCCATATTTTTAAAAAATATATTTTAAAGGAATCGTCAATCTTCTTTTACTTTCCATGTGATGCACACATTCTTAATTTAGACAAATAATAAACAGACAATTAGGCATTTAAAATGTAGAAAGCGGCTTAATTCACTAGTAGAAAAACGATCAACTTAGACGGAAATTTCCGTCTAGGTTGATTTAAATTCCGTCTAGATTAGATCAACTAGACGGAATTCCGTCTAGTTTGGGTGGTTTATTTTGCTTCCGTCTAGATTGAAGCAAACTAGACGGAATTCCGTCTAGGTTGATCAACCTAGACAGAATGCAACCTAGATAGAATAAAGAATTCTGTTTAGTTAGACAGACCAAACGGAATTCCGTCTGATCTGTCAAACTAGACAGAATTTCCGTCTAGGTTGACATACCAGACGGAAATCCGTCTAGTCTGTCAAACTAGACGGAAGTTCCGTCTAGTTTGGCAGATCAGACGGAATTCCGTCCGATCTGTCAACCTAGACGGAATTCCGTCTAGGTTGGTTTTTTACAACCTAGACGGAAATTCCATCTAGGTTGACTCAACCTAGACGGAATTCCGTCTAGATTGCCTTTTTTCAGGAAAAAAATTAATCAAACTTTGCATTTTCCTGTACAATTACATTAATATTTGAATACATTCAGAAAATACTTTACATGCCATATTCAACCATCCAATTATAATCAAAATTCATAACAATTCCATTCAAAAACATCTATATAACCAAATCCAACACATTGTACAAATCCAACCATCCACTTCAAAATATACATCAATCAGTTCCGTCTAAAACACATCCAACAACATATATACTAACAATGCACATGACTAAGATAGGATACACGACATGAATAAATGTAGTGTTATAACAAATAAAACTGTTTATCACATTAAAAATAAAAAAACCTCATCCATCGTCGTCGGCGGGGGTATCTCTATCCCGATTACGAGAACGGGTACTGCTCCCTCCAATAGCTCCACTCTGAATGTTTAATTGAATAATCATTATGTGGTGTTTGATAAAATATTAGATAAAAATGAATTTATAAATATAAGAAAAAATAAGGTACCTGAGCACTACTCTGTCTAGCGTCGGAATTATTGCTAATCGAGCTAATGATCCGTATGACACCACCATACGCGCTATAAGGAATAGCACCGCCTAAATATTGTATAACATACCCCATGAGATCGTCCATCGAGCTCGCCGTCAGCGCAACTCTAGTCATCTCATTAGTCACCTGAATATGCAGCTCCGGGTCAATTTTGTCAATCAAGAAGGCAGAAATACATGCGACAAATGGCGTAGCCTGGAAACTGCTTGTGGCTGCTCTATGCGATGTAGATGGTGTGGAGGATGCTGTAGACGATCTAATGCTTATACCGGGTGAAGCTCCGACACCATGCAGAGGATATCTTCCTCCCCTATTATTAGGAAGAAATAAATATTAAACTTTGCTCTCAAATTCAATAATGGTAAACAAATATAAATAGTATGTAGTATTCAAATTGATTCGATTTTTCATCATCCTTACCTATTATGACCCATCAAGTTCTGTGTGAGATTGATGTTCTCCTCTGCAGAAAGCATGTGAGGGTCCGGCTCGGTTTGTTCCTCCCCCTACGAAATGTACACAGATGCAGCCTCCTTGGATGCAGTCTCAAATCCCTCCTAAATCACAAATTTATAGTTAATTCAAGATAATGACCATATTATTTGTGTTCTCGTTTCCTCGTAATGTTAACAAAATAGAATTAATAATACTACTAAAGATATGTATAAGTCTCACCACTAACACGAGATTTGCCGTGATCTTATCCCGATTCCTCTCATCACCCCTATATTGTTCACGAAAAGTACCATATGCCGCTCTGGCCCTCAAGTGTATCGGCATTAATGATTTCTCCTATCATATTATAAATTATGAGATTTTATAATCATACTAAACATTAAGATCTTTTAAATCTTTAAATGACATATACCGTATCTTGATAATAAACATCCTCCAGATTGGCGTAGGAGTGTGAGCCCAAATAATGGTCATGCAGCTTCTTTCTTTTATTTTCTGACCCATTCGTGGATTTATTCTTTAAAAAAATTTTGTAAATATAACATGAAATAATATCTTAAAATTATAAACTAAATTTCATGAAACTAACCATGGCGGCATCGCTGTCCCAATACATGAGGAGAGCCGTGAAATGAATCTCGTCAACTCGGTCATCGAGGTTTAAAAACCTCTGTCAGTCCTCCTCATACCTGTTATAGGTTTCATGTTTGATCTCATGCCTCCATTGTTTGAGGACTGCTTCAACCTTGACATTAAACACATAATTCCAAGCCCCCTCAAAGTCCTCAAGGCAGAAACAGTCCTGTAGATTTACATACACATTTAGTAAGGATAATTTAATATCAATTACTAATTATTAATAAATGAAAATCTAAAACAATATGCACTTACCATAAGCACAGTCCATATCGCCTCGTATGCGGTCCATGGTAATTCTCGAAAATAAAAATAAGGGTTGATAATGGTCGCTCTACGCACGAGAACCCCAATATATGCATTCAATCGGGTCGACCAAGGACCAACGAGCAAATTAGAACTATTCCACCTAATAATGGCCCTCATTCCTCTTGGCGGTTGTTTAGAATCAGGCTTACCTCCACCACGTCGTCCCTCTATGCGATCTGACTTAGCACCTACAATAATGACAACATGATAATATATCATATAATATACAAATGTAAAAATTAAAAGTATTTATACAATTTACCATTCGCTATCTCTCTTTCTTTTGCTGCGAGTGCATCAGCTTTCCTAGTCTCCAACATAGGAAGCATTTCCTGATACCTTCTCGCAGCACGTGGGTGGTACTTCCTTGAGTCAGCCTTGGACTTATGAGACTCCGGAGGTAAAGGTAAACTGAGATAGTCCTGGGTCTTTGGCCGCAAGTCAATATAGAATGTATATGATGGATATGTCGGGGTCCAAGTAGCACCTACATAAGAAAGAAGAATCAATAATATTAAATTTTAATTGACCATTATCAATTATTAAATATTTAATACCTATGTCGGGGGATGGTTCTGGTGCTGCATCAGAATCGCCGGGTGATGAATATCCCGCATCTGCAACAAATGAACACTATGAGCTAGATAACTAAAAATTTATAAAATATATTAAAGTATTAATTAATTTTTATACCTGCATCTGGAGAAGGTAGTGGATCATCAGCACCACTACCTGGCGTGATACTCCGTGATCGATCAGCCGGCTGGTCAAAGAGCCTCCTACTCCTCATCTGCAAATATAATAAAGACAATTGTTAAGAAAAAATTGTATACATGCTCATGAGATATGTTGTTATGAAATGCATTATTGTTTTTAGTATGATAAGATAAAAATCGATAATGTGGTGTAACATATATAGTTCATACCTACATCCAGCGCCACATTCTGTGCGTAAGAGAATTCTTGCCAAACATCATCAGATGAACCGATTGGTTCACTATAATTATCTTAACTTTCTTTAATATTTTTTACATTGTTATTAGGAAGAACAACAGATCTTGGCTCCTTGTACAAAACCACCCAATCAGACATGACATTCGGATCTTTCACATAGAAGCACTGATCAGCTTGTTCTGCAAAAATGAATTTCTCATCCGTATATACTTCTCGATGAAGATTGTCACGCCCCGTTTCCCAAAATACCAGGGAATCGGAACGTGAACAAGCCCACGACGTATTAGACTGAGAAGAGATAAGTGCTTGACCCCGTCTTCTCAATCTAATACGCTAAGCGTCAAGAAATACAAACGAAGGCACAGGTCCCCGATCACAGTAGCAAGAATATAATAAACAACTCAGAATAAGAAAATATACATATCACAACTGACTATCATCCCAGGCATAATATTCGGGTCAAACGTGCCCTTATACAAGACTATCTGAATGAAATACTGGAAAATATAAAATACAATAATCCAGCGAAAAGAAATGCTATAGAAAGAAAACTAAGATCAAATAACTAAGCTTCAGCTTCTTCTGCTACACCGTCTTCAAGGTACTACTGCTGTGAATCATCTGGCTCCTGCTGAACCTGCTCTTCTCCTAAGTCTGACGTACACCAGAGAAAACAGGTATACGTCAGGTGCATGACGCACGGTAAGACCCGACCCCACAAAAAAAATAGGAACGGTCGAATGACCAATGCAATAACAGATGCAACAGTAGTAATAATAATAGAAGAGTGGCCAAAGCGATAACATAAATAGAAACATGTGATGATAGTAGTAACAATAGAAGTATGCAACTTAAATACTAACAAGCTAGATACAATCCATCACTAGAGTATAACGATCATAAGAATCCATAATCATCCGCGTAACAAGGACATACCCCTAGATAGAATTAATACTTAAAAATCTACAACTCGAGACGTAGTACGTCGAGCGAAATAATCCAAACAAGGAAACCCTCATGTATATACCATATGTCTCAAATTGTAGATAATTAAATATTAATCCTAATCGAGGTATGGAAAGAAATATAACTGGTTCACATCTCACGAGAGTCAAACTCATCCAAGTAACAATTCATGTAACTAGCCATTCTATAACAAGTCACTAGTCCAACCATCTAACCCCAGTGTGTATCGGTTCACTGGCCCAACAGACTAACCCAGTGCGTATCGGTTCA
>BQKN01001067.1:564774-595427 GCA_022839385.1 Asparagus kiusianus | reverse complement strand
CCCCCCGGCTGAATAGATTGCCCTAGGCAACCTAGACGGAATTCCATCTAGGTTGCTGGTCAACCTAGACGGAAAATTCCGTCTAGGTTGACCGTCAACCTAGACGGAATTCCGTCTAGGTTGATTTTCCGTCTAGTTTGTCAATCTAGACGGATATTTCCGTCTAGATTGATTCAAACTAGACGGAACAAACTAGACGGTCTAGTTTGCCTCAAACTAGACGGAAAAAATTCCGTCTAGTTTGTTCCGTCTAGGTTGATCGATTTTCTACTAGTGATTACTTGTTGAACATGGTTGCTGATTGTGACCTTTCTAATGAAGTATCGGTAGTTCGGCTGAGGAAAACTCTGCTTCTATCGACAGAGATATAAACAGGGCAACAAAGGGAATTTGGATCCTCTCACTTCTGATGTGACAGTAGAGTACTTTTAAGTCTTATGGTGAAGTGTGTGTTAATTTGCAACTCTGCAACCCTAATTTGCTTTAACATTTGTTTACTAGAACTTTTGGTATATACGATGCGTGCATCACACGTAACCTAAAGCATGTTGTGCTCCAATAGTCGAGGGAACGAACAACCTTTGGACTTTTCAGATATTTTTCGAGTTTGAAGGCATTTCTGTTGATTTCACATGGATTTTTTTTAAACGTGATGGCGTTTACATCTTTTATAGATTTAGATGTATTTTTGCTAAGTTTCCAGGTGTGAGGACATTTTCCTTAATAAGACTACTTTCAAATTTCCAAAAAATGAAGCTCGGGTTCTTTTATAGATTTATGTTATCAAAATTAACATATTACAATTGGCGGGCATGACATATTGGAGTATTCCATCACAATTTTATGTCCACTGTCAAAACTAACAATCTATTATCGATCTGTTTTTAAACAAAATGTTTTCAAATGTTTTTCCTCATAAAATCCGGATCATGCTTGAAATTCATTCGGAGGATATGGAATACCAAATGGGCAAATGGGTGACACTGCAACAGTAGAAATATTGTAGAAGGAAACTACGGGATGCTAAATTTTTTTCATGCAAGTTATCATCAGTGATTCTTCTGTGAAAGAGAGAGAAAGAAACTGATTGAAGTTGGGTTCAGAGATTTCCAATATTTGGTGATGTTGGATTTAAATCTAATTAAATCTATTTGTGGGCACATATGATTAATCTGTGTGTATTGCTATCCTTCAGGATAACCCACTAAAGTGATCAATCAATTTGGGTTAATGGGTATTTAAATATAATCATAGGGTTATATGTGCAGATACCAGGTTGTAATTGTGATTTGATGAGGGGCCAAATTATAAATGTACAACATCTATAAATAAGGGGTTATGATCCCTAATCTAGGGTTACATTCTCTAATTCTCTTCACCCCCATCTAGAGAGAAATTTGGCTAGAGAAACCCTAAGGTTAGAAGATCCAAAACTCATCTCAAGTTTAATCTATGGATTCAAGTATAAGCTTCCGCTCTTTTCTTTTGATTCTTGTAAATCTCTTTGAATTAATCATATATTTATGGTTTAAATCTCAAGTTTTTATAAGATCTATCAAGTGGTATCAGAGCCATATGTGATTAATTCTTATGGGTTTAAGTTCTTAAAAATTTGGGTTTTTTTATCTTAAAATCTCTGGTTTTGATTAAGAATTGTTCTCGGATGAACAGTAACGTTCGGATGAACAGTTACGTTTTTTATTTTTTGGATAAACAGTACAAAATTCATCATGAACAGTAACATTTTGGAATTTTTGGCGTTTTTTCTTCGATTTTTTCTTGGATCTGGATCACGAAAAAAAATTCGATTCTGGATCTGTTTTTGAAATAAAATCGAGAAATTTTGGATCTATTTGGTTTTTTTGTCATTGGTCCCGTGCTTCTCACCGGCGCAGCGTCGCTGGTGGCCTCGCTCTCGACTCCGACGGCGACGGCGGCGTTAGGAAACCCTAGGGTTTCGACCTTTGGGTGCAGGAGCAATGGCGGCAGTGGTTTCAGATTGAAACCCTAAGGGTTCGTGTGTGAAAACATGGCAAAAATTAAGGAGGTGGTTACCTCAGATTTTGGCGAGGCTTGAAAGCTTCAAACGAACTTCGCGTTCGTTCTCAGGTGAGCCACGCGCTCAATTTAACCGAACTTCGTGTTCGTTCTCAAGTGAGCATTGCGCTCAAATCAAACGAACCTCGCGTTCGTTCTAAGGTGAGCCTCGCGCTCAGTTCTAAGGTGAGCCTCGCGCTCAGTTCTCAAGTGAGCCTCGCGCTCAATTTAAGTCGAACATCGCGTTCGTTTTCAGTCGAACCTCGCGTTCGTTTTTCAAACGAACCTTGCGTTCGTTCTCAAGTTGAACCCTGTGTTTGTTTTCAGTCGAACCTCGCGTTCTTTTTTCAAACGAACCTCGCGTTCGTTCTCAAGTTGAACCATGTGTTCATTTTCAGTCGAACCTCGCGTTTATTTTTCAAACGAACCTCGCGTTCGTTCTCAAGTTGAGCATCACGTTCATTTTCAGACGAACCTCGCGTTCGTGCTTAGGTGAGTCTCGTACTCAATACAGACGAACCTCGCGTTCGAAGTCAAGTGAACTTCGTGTTCACTATGGTTATGCATCGGCTTCTCATATTAAATTATGGGTCCACTTTGGTATACTTAATTTATTCAATTAAGTTATGGGCCCTATTTAAGCTATGGACATTTAAATTAATTTAATTTAAATTTAATTTTGTTTTTAATTAATTATTTAATTCAAATATTATGACACTAAGGTATTAAGGTTGTCTCTCACTCCAATTGATTAATTAAAACAAGAAGTTGCCAAAGTAACCTCTCTTGTGTAGATTGTTCATGAGGAATGTGAGATGTTTGTGTGTATGCTTTCGTGTAAATATTTAATCGGCCCAAAGGATGGTTAATATTTATTTAGACTGTATACAAATCTACGATGATAAGCGTGTGACAATTATAAGGTTTACATGTGAATAATGAATCGATCCAAAGATAGTTTCATTATTTGACATGAGTTATTGTCAATATTTGATCATTGCAACAAGGTATCACTTACAAGTTAATATTACTGTCCAAAGACTTGATATTATTATTATGCCAGATATCTTGGATGAGACTCGTCATTATTTGAATTTTATTGATTACTAATTATGGTTATTGATGTGAGCATTTTTTTTATTTCAGCTAATGCATCTGCTGTAATAATTTCTGCTAACATCAACTCAATTCCCATGCTAAATGGGACAAACTTCAAGGTTTGGAAAGAGAACATATTAATTGTTCTTGGCTGCACGGATCTAGACCTTACATTAAGAATTGAACAACCCTAACCTCTCAATACGAATAGCACTCCTGATGCAAAGAAGGAGTATGAGAAGTAGGAGCGTTTAAATCGCATGAGTCTTATGATCATTAAGCGCGGCGTTCCGGAAGCCTTCAGGAGCATAAAATCCAAAGGGATTACTAAGGCTAAAGATTTCCTTGCCGAAATTGAGAAGCATTTTGCGAAAAACGATAAGGTAGAAACAAGCATGCTCTTAGCTCGCTTGATTTCAATGAAGTATAAGGGCAAAGAAAATATCAGGGAGTACATTATGAAAATGTCTCATATTGCTTCAAAGCTTAAGGCACTTAAACTCGATCTTTGTGATGAGTTATTGGTACATCTGGTTTTATTGTCTCTTCCTGCACAATTCAATCAGTTTAAGGTCAGTTATAACTGTCAAAAGGAGAAATGGACTCTAAATGAACTCATTTCATACTGTGTGCAAGAAGAAGACAGGTTGAAGCAAGATAAGACAGAAAGTGCTCATTTGGCCTATGCCTCTAAGGATAAGGGTAAGAAAAAGAAGAATGATAATGAAGCTGCTAAAGGTCCAGTTCAGAAGAAACAACATAAGGATAATCAGGGTTGTTTCTTCTGTAACAAGCCTGGACACGTAAAGAAGGATTGTACAAAATATCACGCCTGGTGTGCTAATAATGGTACGTTCCTTACTTTGGTCTGTTCTGAGGTTAATTTAACTTCAGTACCTAAAAACACTTGGTGGTTAGACTCTGGTGCTACTACTCACATAAGTGTTTCTATGCAGGGTTGCCTGAGCTACCGAAAGCCAAGTGATGTTAAAAGACACATCTTTGTGGGACACGGACAATCGGTAGATGTGAAAGCAATTGGGCACTTTAGGTTGTTGTTAGGAACTGGTTCTTATTTGGATTTGAAAGATACTTTTATAGTACCATCTTTTAGACGGAATTTAATTTCTGTTTCTGTATTGGACAAATCAGGTTATTCTTGTTCATTTGGAAACAGTCAATTCAGTTTATCTTTTAATTCAAATGTTGTGGGAACCGGTTACTTGAGTACTTATGACAACCTATATTTGCTTGATATAATTGCTTCTTATAATGCATCCTTGCATGTGGAATCACGTGGTACTATGCGTAAATTAAATAAGGAAAATTCGGTGACATTATGGCATAAGCGCTTGGGTCATATCTCAAAAGGTAGAGTTGAGCGTCTTGTGTCTGATGGCATTTTGGATTCCTTTGATTTTTCGGACTTCGATGTATGTGTTGAATGTATCAAGGGAAAACAGACCAAAGTTAAGAGATTAGGTGCCGACAGATCTTCGGATGTCTTAGAATTGATACATACGGATATTTGTGGGTCATTCCCTACGGAATCCTGGAATGGTCAACAATATTTTATATCATTCATAGACGATTACTCACGTTATGGGTACCTATATCTTATTCATGAAAAATCTGAGTTTCTGGACATGTTCAAAGCCTATAAAGCTGAAGTTGAGAATCAACTCAACAGAAGAATTAAAACCGTTAGATCTGATCGTGGTGGTGAGTACTACGGTAGATATGATGGTTCAGGTGAACAACGTCCAGGACCATTTGCTAGATACCTAGAGGAATGCGGTATCGTCCTACAGTACACCATGTCGGGTTCACCTAGCATGAATGGTGTAGCTGAAAGACGAAACAGGACTCTTAAGGATGTGGTAAGAAGTATGATTGCTCATTCTTCTTTACCAGAGTGTCTTTGGGGAGAAACACTTAAGACAGCAGCTTACATTCTAAATAAAGTACCAAGTAAAGCAGTTGCTAAAACACCTTATGAGCTTTGGACTAGTCGAAAGCCCAGTTTAAAGCATTTACATATTTGGGATGTCTAGCTGAGGCAAGGCCTTATAAGCCAAATGAAAAGAAATTAGACTCCAAAACAGTTAGCAGCTACTTTATTGGGTACTCTGAACGCTCTAGGGGCTATAATTCTATGATCCCACACTAAAGAATATTTTTGAGACGGGAACAGCAACATTTTTTGAGGATATTGAGTTTGGGGGGAGAAATAAGGTCAGAGACATTGCTTTTGAGGAGGAATTGGCTTCAGATCCAATCCATACAGTTACTTTTGATAATATTCAGGTTTCTATACCTGTTGTTGCTCAAGAAGTAAATCCGGAACCTCAAGATGACAATGTTGAACAACTCCCTGTTCCAGAAGAACAAACTCAACAACCTCAAGAACCAGTGCCTTTACGAAGATCCACGAGAGAAAGGAGAAATGCTATTCCGGATGATTATATTGTATTTCTCCAAGAACATGAGAAAAGTAATGGAATGTTGGAAGATGATCCAATCAACTTCCTTCAGGCTATGAAAAGTTCTAACTCTCAACAGTGGATTGATGCCATGAATGAAGAGTACAAGTCTATCAAGACAATAAGGTTTGGGAACTTGTCCCATTGCCAGAAGGTGCAAAACCAATTGGTTGTAAATGAATTTTTAAAACCAAGCGGGATGCAAATGGTAATGTGAAGAGGCATAAGGCACGTCTTGTGGCTAAAGGCTATACTCAAAAGGAAGGCATTGATTATACAGAGACTTTCTCTCCGGTTTTTATCGAAAGACTCTTTCAGAATAATCATGGCACTTGTTGCTCATTAAGATCTTGAGTTACATCAGATGGATGTTAAGACTGTATTTCTCAATAGAGACATTGATGAGATGATTTATATGGTGCAACCAGAAAACTTTGTGTCAGGAGACCCAAAGAATATGGTCTACAAATTAAAAAAATCCATCTATGGACTCAAGCAAGCTCCTCGTCAATGGTATCATAAGTTTCAACAAATAATTATCTCATTCGGTTTTGAGATGAACATTATTGATGACTGTGTATATCACAAGTTCAGTAGGAGTAAGTATATCTTTCTGGTTCTGTATGTCGATGACATATTGCTTGCCACTAATGATATAGGCATGCTGGACGAAATCAAGAGATTTCTATCAAAGAATTTTGAGATGAAAGATCTTGGGGACGCTTCTTTATATTATGAATCCAGATACATCGAGATCGTTCTCAGGCTATTCTTGAATTATCACAAAAGAGCTATATCGATAAGGTGCTTAAAAGGTTTGGCATGTAACACTGCAGACCAGGAGACACCCCTGTGGCTAAAGGAGACAAATTTAGTCTCAATCAGTACCCTAAAGGTAACCTTGAAATTCAGGAAATGCAGAAGATTCCTTATGCTTCGGCTGTAGGAAGTCTAATGTATGCTCAGGTATGTACGCGTCCGGATATTACGTACATTGTTAGGATGTTAGGTAGATACTTAAGCAACCCTGGTATGGATCATTGGATAGCAGTCAAAAGGGTTATGAGGTATCTTCAGAAAACAAAAGATTATATGCTCACATCTAGAAAATCAGAACAGCTGGAGGTCATTAGGTACTCTGATTCTGATTTTGCTGGATGCCAAGGTAGCAGAAAGTCTACATCAGGCTACATTTATATGTTAGCAGGAGGAGCTATATCATAGAAAAGTGTCAAACAAACACTTGTAGCTTCCTCCACTATGACAGCAGAATTTGTAGCTTGCTATGAGGCATCCAATCAGGGAATATGGCTGCGAAACTTTGTCACGGGACTGCGTATTTTGGAAAATATGGGAAGACCACTAATGTTATATTGTGACAATAAATCTGTAGTAATGTATTCCAATAATAACAGGAGCTCAACTAAGTCAAAACATATTGACATTAAGTTCCTGGTTGAGAAAGAAAGGGTACAGAGTGGACAGATATCCATAGAGCACATTGGGACAAACTCCATAATAGCTGATCCTCTTACTAAGGGATTGCCACCCAAGGTCTTTCATGAGCACACTACTCATATGTGTGTGGTGTTATTTTAGGATATCATGATTTAGTAGGAGTTTGTAATTGTGGTGCTCTGTGTTTGGTTATATTGTCTGATCAGAATAAAGTATTCAGTTAAGACACTCTGTTACATTATGTTTGGTTTTGATCTCACTAAAGTAGGACCAGTTAAAAATAAACATGTACTGATCACATTGCATGTAATTTTCATGTTGTATATCCATGATTGATCTATGTCGTTTGATTGTATTGGTATATGTGACCATTGATGGGTCGAGTCACGATAAATGTGACGAATGCCGCTTTGATCCTATATTGATATAGTTAATGGATGAGATTGTTCGGAAATACCTTTTCAGTGATAGTAATTTTGAGCTCATAAGGTTATACACAATTTAAGGAATCATATGATGCCCAAGTGGGAGATTGTTGCATTTAAATCTAATTAAATCTATTTGTGGGCACATATGATTAATCTGTGTGTATTGCTATCCTTCAGGATAACCCACTAAAGTGATCAATCAATTTGGGTTAATGTGTATTTAAATATAATCATGGGGTTATATGTGCAGATACCAGGTAGTAATTGTGATTTGATGAGGGGCCAAATTACAAATGTATAATATCTATAAATAAGGGGTTATGGTCCCTAATCTAGGGTTACATTCTCTAATTCTCTTCACCCCCATCTTGAGAGAAATTTGGCTAGAGAAACCCTAAGGTTAGAAAATCCAAAACTCATCTCAAGTTTAATCTATGGATTCAGGTATAAGCTTCCGCTCTTTTCTTTTGATTCTTATAAATCTCTTTGAATTAATCATGGCTTTATGGTTTAGATCTCAAGTTTTTATAAGATCAATCAGGTGATTGCAAGAAAAATCTACCCCGATTTTTCTGAAGCTCAAGATAACCGCTTGCGTTAATCCTGCAAACACCTTAGAGTTCATAAGAATCCTCATCAAGCATTCTTTTTGGTCAGTAGACAGTAGACGAAAGACAAATTATCGTACAAGTTTATGTAGACCCCTCTCTTTTTGCTTCCGGGGTGCATTGAGTTTGAGTCTTAGGGCATGTTTGGTTGATAGGAAGTATTAGAAGTAAAAAGTAAATCAAACCTAGTACTTCCGAAATTATGAATTAGGAAATAGCAGAAGCACTTCTCTTTTTGTTTGTTTTGTAAATTTTTAAAAGTAGATGAATAATATTTCTTCCACTTCATTAACTTCTTTTTTGTTTGGTAGCAATAATAAATATTATTAGGAAGAGAGAAAATGATTTTTCGTGATTTTATTTAAAGTATGAAAAGATCCATATAATAACAAAAATGATTTTATTTCTAAATTGTCTCAATTTCATCTACTTCCTAGGTACTTCCGAGCCTTAAGGGGAGGAAAAAAATTCAAAAAGTAGAGATAACACATAAACACTACGTCAGCTTCTAAGGAAGTATCGAAAGTAGCGTTTTTAAAAAAATAAACATATTTTTCTTCTCGAAAGTAGCAAAAAAACACACATTTCATTTATTTCATAAACACTACGTCGGCTTCTAAGGAAGTATCGAAAGTAGCGTTTTTAAAAAAATAAACATATTTTTCTTCTCGAAAGTAGCAAAAAACACACATATTTCATTTATTTCACATACTTCATAGCTACTTCCATGCAAACAAACATAAACATAAACATAAAGCTCAAACCCAACAAAATAACAAATCCTTCATACAGTCCCGAACAAAAATTGGAAACATAGACCTCATAAGATCAAATTTTCTCTATCAAACATTAATCGAATACCCTGGTTCCTGACGTACAACAGAGGAAACTAGCATGGAGGCCAACCAACATGCCAGCATTTTACAACACCCATTTACAATGACAGAAGTGGCACCATCACACAAGGAAAAGAAACTCTCCTCATATTCACATATTAACATGACAAGTGAAAAAGGCCTATCAACTGGAATCAATCATCTTCGACGACTGAAAGCGGCTCAAAGCAGGAATTTTCTCTCGCAGCAATGCTCACAAAAAAAGAGATGAGAATTTTTTTGGAAAACTGCTGAACTCCTACAGAAGGGTAATTTCGTTATGCTGATTATTGTGGAAGCAGACGTCTCACACAATTGGGAGTGGGATATCATCGCTAGTGCCAGAAGTCCGGTTTTGTACAGCCTTGACAGCTGCAACTCTCGCTGCATTGGCTGCTTTATTTGCTGCTGCCACTGCTTTATTGACCCTCTCATCTACACTTGGTACATCAAATGCTTTCTCTGCTGCTCTTCGTGCTTCCTGATGATATAACAGAGAAAAGATTTCAGTTTAATGATATTCCGTATTTTAACGTAAGATCATTACCTGAAAAGGGAAGATCATATAGATCTTAACTTTGCTAGGGATAAAATTTCCCAAAACATCCCAAAACTACTGAGGGGTTTGACACACACCCAAAAAAAATAAAACTAAAAATAAAAAATAAAAAATGAAAAAGAGCAGCCCCCAAAACAAATCAGATAAAAAAAATACTATTTAAATCATAGGAAACCCCTTGACTTTGTTTCACCTGAGTACCCTTATAAACCACAGTTTCCTTAAGTTATCATGTGCTCTGCACGTGACAACTTTCTGACAAATTTACCCTTATATACTAAATGACTTCTATGTTATCTTTTCGATAAGAGAAACATAGACTGAAAAAGCAGTTTAGTCTTTTCACTCTACCCATTAGTGCCATCTACATGAATTTAGTATAATTTTAAAAGTTGAAGAAGATCAATGATTTATGAAGTTTGGTGGGGTTATGTGCAAAAATCCAAAACCCTCAAATTTCAATGGTGTTTTAAAAAATTTACCCTTTGCTAGGTTGTTAGTCATCTTACCTGAACAGCATTGAGTACCTTGGAGTGATTCACAGCAATAGGAGATCCAGGAAAAGTATTCTGTGTGCTCAAAGTATCAAGGATGCCATTTTGCCAGTGACCTGCTTGGGTCTCTCCATTTCTAAATGTGTATATTCCCAAGCCTTGCCTTCTTCCTTCATGCCATGATCCCTCATATCGATGCCCATTCGCAAAATGATAAACTCCAAAACCATGCATTTTGTCTGCAAAGTACTCTCCAGAATAGGTATCACCATTCCTTTGCGCATCAACAAAAATAAAATCAGTTTCCCAAATATTTTCACAATAGATAACTCAATATTTTGCTCCATAGACTGATATAACTGAAAACTGAATCAATTGATAACCATACTTAAACGAAGACAAGTCCACCTCAAAATTAGAGCTTATACAAAGAAATTCGGGAAGGGAAAAAAATCTCTAATTTTATGATTTAGTCACTCAGGTTCATCAGGTTCATCAGTATAAGATGATGCAACCATATATATGCACAGGCATGACCAGCAAAATTACGATGGAATGTGCCATTCCTTTCTGAACATAATAATACTCAGGTCCATTGCTTGCAGCAGGAGTAGGGTACCTCACATATACCCTACTCAGACACGAACAAAATCAAGAGCAAAAATAAAGAACAGTTGGCTGGGATCAGGTTTACTAAGAATTTTGAGGAGGTTGGCCCAGGAATAACATGAATATTTCCTCAACCAAGACATTCCTAATCCATCTACAATCATTTTGTAGAATTACAACAGCAGATACATAAACAGTAAACCAAAGATCCACATGTTTATTCCACATCGATGAATACATAATGGGTGAATGTGATCTTTAACTAATCAAAGACCAGAATGAGCGCTAAGTTCAAAATCCTCATGGCTGAAAGACAAATAAATTTACTAAATAAAAAAAGGTAAATTCTCGTTGTAAGGAACTTGTTGGGTGTTTATCTCTGCAAAGCTGATAATTCACATGTTGCTTGAGATGGCCCGGAACCAAAAAAGAAGGAAATACGCTCATTTTCACTGAAACTAAACACAGGCAAGCAAATGCTTCTGATGTCTATAATTCATTCATGCCACGGCCTTTCAGTTTTTTGGCCTATAAATGGCTTTCAGCAAATAGTACCTGGATGGAGGACCACAAAAACCCAAGAGATCACGAGGAGAAAGAAATATCCAAGGCTCAGCAAACTTTACTTTTAATGCTTAAGAAATCAACATAATGCTAGGATTAGTAGCTTTTATCCTATAATATTCATACCAAGAAATTTCCATCTGTTCATTCTGACTAAAATTGATGTTTAGCATATTTGTGCAACTAAAAATGACATCAAACAAGAAGTAATAGAACATACACTTAGACTCAAAGTAAGGCTTCCTTGTTAATGACAGTATCCAATCCCCTTTTCTAAAAAGAACGTTTGTTACTAATATTATTGCAACTATTTCACTTCCCATTTACTTGCAACACAAGGCTAGATAGACCTCAGCTATCACACACTATATGCAACGCCCCTCAGGGAGGTACATAAAAATTTGAGCATGACCTATCTGTAATAAGAATGGTCGACCTGCTAAATCTTTATGCACATCACAATATAGATATACTGAAGGGCGAAAAATAAAGCAGTGGAGATGTATATGCAATACTCATGATCACGAGGTTGATAGCAGAGTCCATAGAATACCAAAATAGAAGAAGACTAAAGGGAACAACAAAATATTACAATAATAGTAGTAGCTACAAACATTAATACATGTTTGATAAGTCAAAAGTACTACAAAAGTGAATATAAATTAACTCCTAAGATTTTTCTCTCAGAGCTAATCTTCAATTTCAGGGTCTGCAATTCCTTTATTCTTGTTGATGGTATGACCTGCGAATGGATATAGAAACAATAGGGGTGAGCCTAAGGCCCAATAGGTAACCATAAAAATCTCAGGTACAACATAAGGGGATGAATGAAAAGGATAGGCATAGATATTCGAGCTTGAACAAAGGAATCTTAACATTAAGTTGCCATACTTATATCATGATCATTGATCGAAATGAAATAACATGTAAATATGAATAATCAAGGTCTCATATTTAGGATTACAAACTCCCCAATCATGGGATAATCAATAAACCGCGCATGCCTTTATACACCCACCGGTGAGCGTCCTCACACAGGGCATTGTCCATACCGGGACCCATTACTATTACCACCCACCGATGAAGCTTACTTCACACAGGGCATAATCCATAAATATAGACTATCTATCATCAACTAAAAGAGGAATACTATCAATATCAATAGTCGAATCATCGAAGCAAGTTGAATTGTTGCAATATAATCATTCAAGAATATCGAAGGTATAAAATTGAAATAAACAACATTAGGGTAACAATGGTTAAGCAATCACCAAAGAGCCCACGCATGTAGTGAATCAAATA
This sequence comes from Asparagus kiusianus, assembly GCA_022839385.1. NCBI lineage: Eukaryota > Viridiplantae > Streptophyta > Magnoliopsida > Asparagales > Asparagaceae > Asparagus > Asparagus kiusianus. The sequence goes on along the minus strand of BQKN01001067.1, from coordinate 582,912 downwards.
GGAATATTACGAAAGTGATAAGATAATACAACTTAGCATGGGAAACCAGCTCGCACAAATTTCAAGAAGTAATCAATCGAACTCTCAAAGACTTGAGAGGAGACAATGAAAGGTTACCTACCGATTATGTCGGGATCCTCTCGACTAACAAATGAATCCAAAATTTTGTCCTATATACACATACATGTATACCCACATGAGATTCTAAACGCTATGTCTTTTATAATTTTTCTAACTTAAAACTTATATCAATTTATATCATGGTATAAGCTACACTCTAGATGATTACATCCAATATTTCTAATATGCACAACAGCACAAGTAATGTACATGCAGTAGTTTTAGGTGAATGGATGGTATAACAATGGATGTTCAAAATGCATGAAACTAGTTCCAAATGACTCTATTATGAGTCTAATTTCATAATAGTAAAATTTTACATCAATGCATGGTATATAGTACTGAGTTATGCTCTCAGCAAACTACACCTATCAAAACTGCAGCAGAAAAACAGAGATTATTATCTGGAATGAATAATTTATTTCGAGTACTTAACACTATACAAATGAGCTTATATTTGGTATATAAGTAATATGATGGATTAGATTCCAAGTCCCATGAGTTGCATCAAATTTTTATTTTTATAATGCATGTTACATGCAAAATAACACAGGGGGGTCAGACTGGAATTGTCAGTACATATACTAGCTATTAGAACTAGGCTTAGACTTACCAAACATTACTCAGATTGATTCAAACTTACATCAATAGAAAGACAATTGAGTCTAGTTTTAGGAACAGAAAGAATTTCATGTATGCATGGTATATATTGAGATTTATGCTCTTTACAATGGACATAACTCAGGCAAACTATTTCAGACATATGCACCGAGTTCAACCATAGTTTCAAACTATTAAATGGTCTTAGAATTAAACAAACAATGTCTCAAATGAAAACCACGGAAGTATAGTTTCTAGAACAGAAAGAATATCTGCATTTTGATATATACAAAGAAAGTTATGATCTTTTTACTGGTAGGGTATCTTGCTGGAAATTTCTACACAAAATTCTATTTCAAGATAAAATTTACATGCAACCCATGTTTACACTAAATCAAAATAAGATGATCAATAATTTATCACATTAGGATTATAAAACAATAAATATTATATTTTCTATACTCATAGATATAAAAATCATGTTTTTGTAACTAATTATGGACATGCAAGGGTCAATCCTTGCTTCAAAGTAACATGCAATGATAAAATCCTTATATTCAAGATCAAAACTAAATTAAATCATATAATTTCAGTCTAATATCCTTAATAATAACATGCAAAAGAGATTTATAAAAAAGATTTATACCTAGGGTTGAGATTTGCTCCACTTCCTCCTCCAAAATCCTCAACTATCTTCTTTCTCCTCTCCTTCTTCAATGTTTAGAGCTTGAGAGATGAAGCTTATGGAATCTATATTTTTTTTCTTTTTTTTACAAGAGGAGAGGTGCTAGGGTTTGGTCGGCCAGAGGAGAGGGATGAGGTTTGGAGACTTTTTTAATGGCAAAATGAGAGGTGGAGTGCACTTATATATAAGGCCCATGTGAAGAGGAATCTTCAATTTGACCAAAGTTGAGGGTTTTTATGAAAATTTCACTCACTAACATGGCTGAACAATTTAAATAATTATATTAATTAGAGAGTCTCAAATTAGGTATTTAACAATTAGGTTATTTCTAATTAAAGTTTAAAGCATGGTTGATTTAGATTTACATGCTAAGTTTGTATACATGCGATAGCTTCGTTAACTAGATCATAAAATAAAAATTAGCTAAGTTAAAATCCTCATGCTAGAAGATTATATGGGATACAAAAAAAAATTTACCAATTTATAGATCGGTATTGGTAACGGTATCTGGTCATCGGAAGGAAAAAGACAATGTTACATACTTCCCCCCTTAAGGAAATTTCGTCCTCAAAATTTTTACGTACCCTCAAAATAAATGTGGATATACATTTCGCATCTCATACTCTAGTTCCCATATTGCCTCCTCAACGCCTCGATTGTTCTTTAACACTTTAACTAGTGATATGAACTTATTTCTCGCTTCTCCTAAAAGCCTAGCAATCGAACGGGTCGTTCTTCATTTTTCCTTCCGATGTCCCCGAAATTTTTACGTACCCTCAAAACAAATGTAGATATACTTTTCGCATCTTAGATTCTAGTTCCCATTTGCCTCCTCAACGCCTCGATTGTTCTTTAACACTTTTAACTAGTGATATGGACTTATTTCTCAGCTGCTTCTCCTTAAAGCCTAGTAATCGAATGGGTCGTTCTTTAATTTTCCTTCTGATGACATATCACGAAATTTTTACGTACCCTCAAAATAAATATGGATATACTTTCGCATCTCAGATTCTAGTTCCCATGTTACCTCCTAACCGTCTCGATTGTTCTTTAACACTTTAACTAGTGATATGGACTTATTTTTCAGCTGCTTCTCCTTAAAGCCTAGCAATCGAACGGGTCGTTCTTCATTTTTCCATCTCATGACCGGATATGTAATATTGTCTTTTTCCTTCCGATGATCAGATATCGTTACCAATACCGATCTATAAATTAGTAAATTCTTTTCTTTTTTGTATCCCATATAAATCTTCTAGCATAAGGATTTTAACTTTAGCTAATTTTCATATTATGATCTAATTAGCGAAGTTATCGCATGCATACAAACTTACCATGTAAACCTAAACCAACCATGCTTTAAACTTGAATTACAGATAACCTAATTATTAAATACCTAACTTGAGACTCTCTAATTAACATAATTATTTAAATTGTTCAGCCATGTTAGTAGGTGAAATTTTCATAAAAACCCTCAACTTTGGCCAAATTGAATATTCATCTTCACATGGGTCTTGCCTTATATATAAGTGCACCCCACCTCTCATTTTGCCATTAAAAAAAGTCTCCAAACTTCATCCCTCTCCTCTGGCCGACCAAACCCTAGCACCTCTCTTGTAAAAAAAAGAAAAAAATTATAGATTCCATAAGATTCATCTCTCAAGCTCTAAACATTGAAGAAGGAGAGGAGAAAGAAGGTAGTTGAGGATTTTAGAGGAGAAAGTGGAGCAAGTCTCAACCCTAGGTATAAATCTCTTTTGCATGTTATTATTAAGGATATTAGACTAAAATTATATGATTTAATTTGGTTTTGATCTTACATATGAGGATTTTATCATTGCATGTTACTTTGAAGCAATGATTGACCCTTGCATGTCCATAATTAGTTATAAAAACATGATTTTTATATCTATGAGTATAGAAAATATAATATTTATTGGTTTATAATCCGAATATGATAAATTATTGATCATCTTACTTTGATTTAGTGTAAACATGGGTTGCATGTCAATTTTATCTTAAAACAAAATTTCGTGCAGAAATTCCAGCAAGATACCCTACCAGTAAAAAGATCATAACTTTCTTTGTATAAATCCAAATGCAGATACTCTTTCTGTTCTAGAAACTATACTTCTGTGGCTTTTATTTGATACTTTGTTTAATTTTAAGACCATTTAATACTTTGAAACTATGGTTGAACTCAGTGCATGTGCCTGAAATAGTTTGCCTGAGTTATGTCCATTGTAAAGAGCATAAATCTCAATATATACCATGCATGCATAAAATTCTTTTTGCTCCTAAAACTAGACTCAATTGTTTTTCTGCTGATGTAAGTTTGAATCAATTTGAGTAATGATTGATAAGTCTAAGTCTAGTTCTAATAGCTAGTATATGTACTGACAATTCCAGTTTGTCCCCCCGGTGTTCTTTTGCATGTAACATGCATTATAAAAATAAAATTTTGATGCAACTCATGGGACTTGGAATCTAATCCATCATATTACTTATATACCAAATATAAGCTCATTTGTATAGTGTTAAGCACCTGAAATAAATTATTCATTTCACATAGTAATCTTTGTTTTTCTACTGTAGTTTTGATAGGTGTAGTTTGCTGAGAGCACAACTCTTACTATACACTATGCATTGATGTAAAATTTTAATATTCTGAAATTAGACTTATAATGGAGTCATTTCGAACTAGTTTCATGCATTTTGGACATCAATTGTTATATCATCCATTCACCTAAAACTACTGCATGTACACTACTTGTGCTGTTGTGCATATTAGAAATATTAGATGTAATCATCTAGAGTGTAGCTTATACCATGATATAAGTTTTAAGTTAAAAAAATTATAAAAAGCATAGCGTTTAGAATCTCATGTAAGTATACATGTATGTGTATATAGGACAGAGAATTTTGGATTCATTCGTTGGCCGAGAGGATCCCAACATAATCGGTAGGTAACATTTCTTTATCTCCTCTCAAGTCTTTGAGAGTTCGATTGATTATTTCTTAAAATTTCTGTAAGCTAATTTCCTATGCTAAGTTGTATATCTTATCACTTTCGTAATATTCCTATTTGATTCACTATATGTGTGGGCTCTTTGTTGGTTGCTTAACCATTATTATCTTAATGTTTATTTCAGTTTTATACCTTCGATATCCTTGAATGATAATATTACAACAATTCAACTTGCTTCGATGATTCGACTATTGATAATGATAGTATTCCTCTGTTTGTTGATGATAAATAGTCTATATTCATGGATTATACCTTGTGTGAAGTAAGCTTCACCTGTGGGTGGTAATAGTAATGGGTCCCGATTGGGCCAATGTCCTGTGTGAGGACGCTCACCGGTGAATGTATAAAAGCATGCGCGGTTTATTAATTATCTCATGATTGGGAGTTTAGAATCTTGAATATGAGACCTTGATTATTCATATTTATATGTTATTTCATTTCGATCAATGATCATGATATAAGTATGGCAACTTAATATTGAGATCCCTTTGTTTAAGCTCAAATATCTATGTCTATCATTTTCATAAGGGGTCCTTATGTTGTACTCGAGAATTTTATGGTTACCAATGGTCTTAGGCTCACCCCTATTGTTTCTATATCCATACCATCAGCAAGGATAAGGGACTTGCAGACCCTGAAATTGAAGATTAACTCTGGGCGAAAAATCTTAGTTGGAGTTAATTTATATTCACTTTTGTAGTACTTTTGACTTATCGAATATGTACTAATGTTTGTAGCTACTACTATTATTATAATATTTTGTTGTTCCCTTTAATTTTTTCTATTCTGGTATTCTATGGACTCTGTTGTCAACCTTGTAATCTTGAATATTGCATATACATCTCCACTGTTTTATTTTACGCCCTTCAGTATATCTCTATTGTAATGTGCATAAAGATTTAGCAGGTCGACCCTTCTTATTACAGATAGGTCATGCTTAATTTTTTATGTACCTCCCTGAGGGGCGTCACACTGTAGACTATAAAAACTACTTCAAGAAACTACCAAATAATTTAAAGGATTCAGCTTTATCGAGACTGGTCACTATCAAGTATTTTCTCCCATAGTAACTTGCTTCTTTCTGGACAAAATAGAAGTAAAGCACAATGTCGAATGTTGAGCAGTTACATGACAAGCTGGTAGCAGTCGGGAGTAGACAGATTAGTGTCAACAGGATACTCCATGTATATGTGTGTGCTTTCTACTCATGTTTGTGCCAATTAATCCAGTTTGACAGTTTTAAATGTTTCACTGCCAAGGACCACCTATCTTATTGTTATTAGCAATAGGATGGAATAAAAATGCACAGGAAATGTTTGAGCATATATATACGTATAGTCCGATAAAATTATAGTCACAAAATCAACCAGAAGCAGCCATTGTGTATATTTCTAAAGGGTACAACTGGTGATGTCCTAAATATATGTTACTTAGATGGAAATCTCTACACAACTAACAGAAAAGGAAACTCGTAAGACAATAGGCATTGTTGTAACACTGACAGCAAAAATATGAAATCTACTAATGAGAACCACATAGTCAACTTATTGCTTAAGTGTTGGAACATTATGGTCTATACTGAATAACTTCAGCTACTTGCATGGACATGAATGAAGCTACCTAGAAGTTTCTATATACAGACGCACACAAGGACCAAAGTAATCCCAGTAATAACATAATTTAATACAAAAACAATTTAACTTCTCAAGATGGACACAAAAATATTTGAGCATTTGTAAAAGTAGATAATATCCAATAGATATATCGCAAGGTTCTTGGGTGTTGTGAAAGATAGTTCTGTTCCATGATCATCAACAGCCAACCCCATAGGAACTTGGCATTTTGACTGGGGGGTTCCGAAGTTATGTGTACTAGGTTTTTAGCACCTTTATACTTATGCATAACACTGAACATGTCAAAATGGACCATACAGTGTGTATGCGTGAGTGCACGCTCAAGATGCACAATATGAAACCAGTTGATTTTCCCTTCTATTTAACTTAACTATTTCCATATTCTACTTCAAAATATATTTGAGCTTAATAAGTGTTACTTATATATCAAAACAGGCTAAACCAAATGAATTTTTTGGGAGGGATTTATTGAAGATCAGAGTGACAAGTCGGGGGCATGTAGCAAAGTTTTCTTCTCGCTCAACCAATTTTTAAGCTTATACAGGCCCATTCTAAAATTTTAGGAAAGAGGAGGAAAAGAGCAGGAACCCAAATCAAATTTCAATTGGGTAACAGAATGCTTCTATGCATGACAGGGAGTATCAAACTAATGCACAAATTCCCACAAAAATCCAAAATATTGGCTGCCAGTGTACAAACACCTCATCAATATCCTCTTAATTCCCAAACAAAATATTCACACTGAAGAAACTCTCCTCTTATTAACAAAAAAATTCCCTCAATCCCCCAGATGAGCACCTTACAAACAAAGCTCTGATCCATATGACCTTGCAAATTAAACCTAGAACTGTGAACTCATAGCGAGCTGCAGACAAGACTTGAGTCTGTCAGAGGCCACTATGGTACTAGCCCCAATGAAAAGAAAATTTCGGCGGAGATGATGTCGTATGAATGTGGATAAATGAAGTCCAAACCTAGAACCATGAATCCATCAAAAACTCCCCCATGGACTTGCAGTTGCAGGTATCAGCAAACTATGAGTATAAGAAAAGATGTTGTCACACCCCCACCATGGCAACACAAACTCACAAATGAGAAAGAGATTCGGACTCCATAGGGGAAAGCTGTATCAATGTGTTCGAGAGGAGGATCAACCTAGTAATAGGGATGAACAAATAAAAATAATTTGATCCATATCCAAATCTAGTTCTGCAACCATGATTGGAGAAATATGCGCATCAAGTTTAATAAATCTAAAACATGGTTGCGAACATCAATGCTAAACTATTTGCAATATTTGAATAATCAAATACATATCCGAATAAGTGAGACGAATGCTAATACATATAGATTGTTGTTTTTGTAGTATAACAACATGGTGGAAACTACTTGGATCTTTTTACCTTATAAGGAACTACAGTTAAATGTCAACTCATTTATCTTTCATGTGGTTATGTTAAATATTATCTGCTTCCTATCCATCTAAATCCCAAATCATTTTACCAACAAATAACAAGGGAGTCCAGCTCAAACACCCCAATAACTAACAAGTCATTATGAAAGAATACAGGTCAAAACTTGGAACTTGGATCAGGGAGAAATTAAAGATGGCTGATTATAAAGGAAGAAGATTGAATTGAGAGAGAAGTAGACTCTTTGCGATATGGATCCCAATATAAGCTGACATATTAAATATAAACATCTTATTTCTGCCAGCAAAAAGGGAACAAGGAAAAACATGAAAGTGTATGTACAGCGTTATTGTAGCCATTTCTCTAGTAGCTGAATGGCTTGTCATTAATGATTATTGGCTTCTCTCCAAGGTGACAGATAATGGAGAAAAGGACATGAACAGACCTTCCTCTGCATTGGAGGGACATGGGGAGGATTTTCGCTCACCCAAGTAAGTCATAACCTTCCCTCCACCATGAACATATCATTAAATGTTTAGGAATGTATTGCTGCATATTAAGCTTTTCCTTTGGCAATTGTAAAGCTTCATATTTGGATTAAAGAAGAAATAAGGGAATTTTTTAATAATTTAACTAATACAGTTATGCATTGAATCTGGAAGACATCTATGGCCATATCCGAAGATGACACTGCCATATGATTGTATTCCCCGGTATATTTGTTTTAACCTACCAAGTATATAGATACTTGCTAGGTGTTCTGACTCTTTAAAGAAAACTAAATGGAGGATGTTCAAAAAATAAAATATGTGATTTAACAATACAGCATTCCTTGAAATGCCTGCCCCAAACGTAAATAAGTTAAGTTGAAGACAGAGTATTAGTCGCAGCGTAGTACAGAATATGCTCCAATAACCATATTCAATGTAAAAAAGAACGACTACAAGCAATAAGAACCAAATATAAGTTCATCAAACTTGCGAGAAAAACAAAAGAAGCAAGTCTTTCACCTGAAATGGTAATGCCCAAGCCCATGCTTGACTCCCCACTTGAACTCCCCAACATACCGGCTCCCATCCTTGCACGTATGCACACCACAGCCATGGCTCTGCCCATTACTCCACCCACCGGCATACACATCCCCCGTATAAAACCGATAGACACCAAAGCCGTGTCTCAACCCCTGCCTATACTGCCCTCTATATCGACTCCCCCTCGCCCAGGTCTCCACCCCATACCCATCATACTTGTCATCAACCCAATCCCCCTCATACCTCCCACTCATATAGTAATAATACACCCCGCTCCCAGAACACTTCCTTCTATGAAACTCACCCTCATACACATCCCCATTGTTATAGACCTGTACCCAAGATCCCGTATTGGGCCTCTTATCCGATTTGGGCTTCTCCGCGGATCCAATGGACCAAAGGATGGGCTTTTTGGCAAGGCAGCGGTAACGGTGATAACGGGGAAGGATAAGAGACGAAGATCGAGTGAGGAGGAGGCGGAGAGAACGGATCGGGACGATATTAAGCGAAAGGGAAAGGATGACCAATAGCAATGAAGAAAGCGAGAGAGCAACGAGGAAATCTAAAAGATAAGAGTTCGAGCTTGAATTTGAGAGGAAGAGGTAAAGAGAAGGGAAAGAGAGGAGGAGGAGGAACCGAACACGGACGTGGAGCTGCCGGAGAAGGTGGCGGAGGGCGGCGGAGGAGGCGGCGATGAATTTGGGGCTAGGGCCGTTGGAGCTAGGGTTAGGGCGAAGGTTGAAGGGGCTAGGGTTAGGGTTTGGGATCGTTGGGGTCATGATAGGGCGCTTGTGGGGGGTTGACAGAGGAGAAGAAACATGGTGATTAGGGTTAGGATCGAAGGGATTAGGGTTAGGGTTAGGGATTGCGATGTGAATTTGGAGATTGGGGCTGAAATCGGAGGAGAGACCGTAGCTTTCCTTGCCGATCTGAGCTTCTGATTTCTTCTGATGCATTTAACGGCGCCGGCAGCACTGATTGCTGTCGATCTCCTTCATCACCAAAAAATAGGAGAGATTTTTATTCCTTGTTTTTTTCTTTTTTCTTGATCTTTCCCTCCCCTGTTTCTGTTGAGAGGGCGCGTTTGTGTGCTTTTTAGGTAGAGAAACAGGAAGAAGAAGAGGAGGGGGGGGGGGGGGGGATGACTATTTGTTTGTTAAGAATAATGATGGTCCCTACGGCTGTCTGAAAAGTTAAATTGCACTTGAAATACCCCACAGCCTCTACTACTTTGGGCTTGTGTGTCCTCATTTGTTGCTAATTTTAGAACTTTTTTAAATCTTTATTATTTATTAAATTTATTAGTAAAACTACCGTAATTTCATTCTATAAATGCATCCTAGTTCTAGTTTAAGTTAGGATTTTGGTAGTTTTAAAATTATGTTTAACAAATATTAAGAGTTACAATGTTCTAAAATTAGCATGTGAGTGTCGCATGAGATTTTTTAAGAAAAGATTATCATGCTTGCATATGTTAGCGTAATAAAGTGCAAATTTGAAGACTTTAGAGTAAGCATAAAACTGTAAAAAATAATCGAGGATACATAAGTGCAAAGCAGAATAATTATAGGATATTTAAGTGCAATTAAGCCGTAATGAAATTTAAAAATTAAACTGTTTAATTAGTTCTTTTTTCTCTTAAAAAACACTTAATTATTTGGTTTCTGAATTTTGTTCTTCTCATGGTGTGCAACAGAAAAATGTTCATCTTAGCGATTGAGCATGTTATGATTCTTGTAAGGAAAATTTTCAAGTAGTACACGTAAAGAAAATAATCTCTATCGTATTATTATTATACATAATTGTGTTCTAATATCGGTTTGACTCTTATTCTATTTCTCGAAAGCATGCAACGTAAATGAATGATCATTATTAATTTATCTTAGAGAAATTGTTTATTTAATTTAAACAAATATTAAAAAGGCAAAGAAATGAATTCTTGAAATTTGGCTGCGCAAAAGGGTACAATCTGAAAGTGGACACCATTTGCTCGGCAAGCCGTTCAACATAAAGTAAGAATAAAATAAAAATAAAAATATAAATTAAAACCAATGATAAAATGAGAGTGACATGTGTTTAGTTTTCTTTGCCGTCTTCATTGCTTACCTACGGTTCTAGAAAGCAATTAGTGAAAAGAAATCTTTATTTTTATTTTGTGAGAAGTCCTCAAATATGCAAATTTTTTGTGCAAGGATAAAAAAAACATAGGACAACGGAAAGAATTTATCACATAAAAAACTCAAATTGCATAGAAGTAGGAAGATCAAGATCAAGATGAAAGAGGTGATTAGGATCAGAGAATCCACAATGAATTTTACAAGAAAGAGGGAAAAAAGGAGGAGAGATTTAAAATAAAATTCTGATTTTAGAATTTGGAGAGAATAACCGAGCCTACTAAAATGAAGAAGACTGTAGGCATGACTACAAGTTTGCCTGCAAGGATTTTAGTTGTTTGTTCCTTAACTAATTTGATGAACCTTCGATTTTTTCTGCCATATGTTTTGATATACGATGATATTTAAAAAAATAAAAAAATAGAAAATAAAAAATAGATAATTTGATAAAAATAAAATTTAAAATAATAAAAAAGTAAAAACTGTAAAATAATAGTAATAATAATTTTAGTAGGATAATATCTTTTTTCTTTTTTTTTTTGCCAATAAGGGAGAATTATTGGTTTGTGTAATTTTGGCGTAAGTGTGATAATTTTTCAGACTTTATTTCGTGGTGTTATTTATTGAGACAATGGGATTAAGATTTCACTTTGAGGTGTTATTCACTGGGCAATAAGATTGAGACAATTACCCTCATTTTTCTCAAAATTATCCCACGTCCATACAAACTCTTTTTGCCAAACTCCATAATTACTCCATTCTTAACTTTGGGACAATCATTGAAAAACTTGGATAATTTTGAAGCATTGATTTACTAAATATCTAATATATGTTAATTGTATTATAGTCTATAATATATTTTAATTATATTATATTATAAAATTCTGCTATAACGTAAGATAATTAAATATTATATAATACTATATATTATTATAACATTACTTTATACTATTTAATATATATTTTATTGGTTAGAATAAAAATATCATTATAGTATTTTTATAGTATAATATATTTTAATTTTATTATATTATAAAAGATTGCTATGACATAAGATAATAAAATATTATTTAATAGTAATATATATTTTATTAGTTAGAATAAAAATATAATTATTGTATTTTTATGATATAAAATATTGTATTATTATGATATAAAATATTGTATTATAACTTAGTGTTTATATATTTAATATAATAATATATTCATTATATTATAATATAATTCAATATGATAATTTATTCAATTATATAGAATATTTTAAGTTATGTAAGAATTTATTAGTTTCTATTACATTTTATTATATTAATTAATAGTCTTAAATATATCGTCAATATTGTGGTAGTTATAACATTAAATAATATTTTATTGATATAATAAAAATAGTAAAAATTTTACTATATATTATGTAGTCGTCGAAAATTACCTATAGGTCCCCACATGTAGTTCGAAACGAAACGAAGGAGATAAACATCATCATGAGATTATTCGATGCCAAGACGAAACGACGAAACGTATAAAGCAAGTCGTTGAAACGTACGAGTCAACGGAACGACAAAATATGTAAAATAGCGGAACAAGACAAGTCTGGAGAAGTCGGAAGGAGCAAAACGCCTTGAAATGACTCGCGTGAGCGCACATGCGAGTCACCCTAAGGTGACCCGCGCAAGTGTGGGTCAGGTGACCCGCGCACGAGCGGGTCACCTCACAAGGTCGGGTCACTTTAATGTGGCCCACACACCCGCAGGTCACGTTGGACTGACTCGCACCCTGGTTCCCGAAAATGTGTATTTCGATGTTTTCTCTGGATTTGTTCGTTCCAGAGCCTCCCAACTGTTTGGATATCATCCCTAAACGTGGTTATGTTATTATTAACTGAATATAAGGTCAAATCACTTGTTCTTATCCAAAAACACCGTAACTGAAACCTATAAATACAAGCCTATGGCCTTATACACATGGCATCTGAAAGGGAGGCGAGGTGCTGTCGGTTTAGAGAGTAATCCACGAATTTTAAAGAGGCTAGCAGATCTTAGCGAAGTTCTTCAGCATAAAAAGGGAGAGTTCGAGAGATCTGAGGCACGTTCTACCATTCCTTGAGATCAGAATTTGTACTGATCTCGAGAAGAGTAGTAATCTCACTTGGTCGAGATTATTTACTTCTCTGATTACTTCATCTGTGAAGTAAGAGATTTAAATAACCACTCTGTCAATCGGGTCTGATCTGCGATGGTCCACGGATAAACATTTGCACGAGTAAAGATCACACGCAAATAGCAGGTGATAAACATCTGATGTGTGTTGTTTGAAGAGAGTTGTAATTTTTATTTTTATTATATAAGGAATCTTAAAAATTCATTCCTTTTAAACTTATTGTAACGATCGAAGTAGTAATGAGTTTAGCAATGAATAAACCAACTTTCATTGCAAACACGTTGGCAACCGCAGTGGGAGCCAACAGCCTCGCTGCCGAGACTGTCGTGTCGCAACCGTTGATCAATATCCTCACTACTGAGGCTATCGCTGCTGAGGCTGTCTTCCTCCTCCAGATCCTCCTCCCCTCACAAGAGCAAGAAGATCTCATCCTCAAGGAAGGTCTGCTGGTCTTCAAATCTGAAGACCAAAAATGATGATCTCTGCCCCGTTGCTGCTATAGTTGCATCTCGCAATACTCCTCTGGCGTCCAAGAAAGCCGGATCTTTAGATCTGAACTCCTCAATCAAGGAGATAGCCGCTGGAGTCACGCTAAATCTATCAAAGAGGGCTCATCAAAGACAACAGCAACTCCTCGCATGTCAGCTTGATAAGGCTTTGGAGCCGGTCGACAGGATCCGCTATGAGGCGGATCTGAAATTCAGAAAGTGCCAAGCATTCTAACAGCGAGTAAATGGTTACTCCTCCAAACCATCAACAAATGAATGAGTTCGTGTCAAAAGGACCCGTTCAACTCTCGAAGAGCGTATTCAGAAGCACGCGCATACTGCTTGTGCAGGTACGGATCATTGTGCGGGAGGCACACAAGTTAGACAAGGAAGAGGTGGTCAAGAAACCACCAAAACAATGCCAAGTATGGAGGCAAAAGCCCAAAACAACGGCTGAGAAGGTTGACGAACGTGGGTCACCCCAAGGTGACCCGGCCAGCCACGGGTCACCTCAAGGTGACCCGTGCCAGAGTCAAGCTAGTCTAGCTCCTGTGGCTATTTCTCCACTTCCATCGATTTTTGCTCCTGCCCCAATTGATCCTATACCTCTAGTGAAGTCCCACGACAGCATGGATCTATCCCGATTCAAGATGATGATGGCATATCGCATTGGTCCTTTGCACGAGGATCGAGGCAAAGTTTTGGTCAAGGAATGCTTAGGCCCGATGAATGAACCCCGGGCGACTCATCACGTTAGGGGTTGCACATGCTCTCACGACAAGTTGAAGACCTCCCATAATGGGAAAGTTTCTATAACCGACTGTATTGGATTACGATTCGAAGTCTAGGAGCTCGTTGACGCTCCACGCTCACCAAGGTATGCTCCAAACGTGTGACTCTTGAGAATGCCAACAAGGTGTTATGTCCCCAAAAGGAAACGTGTTCATCGGAAGACAACAACGTTATACCTGGGAAGTCATGCAGTATGCCAACAAGGCGTTATGTCCCCAAAAGGAAACGTGTTCGTCAGAAGACAACAACGTTATACCTGGGAAGTCATGCAGTACACGATAGGTTGCTCCGGTAATCATGTCGATGAGTTGTACTATCGGGCTGGGGGTACAATTAAGTCTCGGAAGAGAAGTACCCGGGAAACAGATTCTCATTGTCCATGTGCTAAGCTTATTAGGGTAATATTATCAGAATATAGCTGTCCTAAGATCACTCCGCAGAGGGTCTCGGTATTCGAGAGAATCTCCACTGAAATGTTCAAATCTAAGCCAAGGCATTTTCGTAGGAAAAGATCAGCTGTTCAAGATGACGAATGCCCAAGAGTTACTATCAACATGGTTGATAAGGGAAAATCAACGCAAAGTTTCAGTCCCAATCCTTTTCAGGAGGTATCCCAGCGTATAACTCGGCTACGATCCGGAACTATCAAGCTAAGGGATTATCAACAGATGAACAGATGATTTGTTAGATATAGGTGCCCTGCAGGCAATTATTGTATGTTGTAACATGACCTATATATATATAACATCCTTATTCAAAATGATAGTATGCTATTTTGGTCAGATTTATCTGATGTTCTAAAAATTAAGATAATGTCCTTAGAATAAATACTAGACTATCAGATATTTTGGATAGTGATCGTAATGAAGAGATCTGATTAGTCGGTAACGTATATTCTAAAATGTTCCTAGTTGATGAAGTGTTGAGATAGGATATCATCACTTTGGTTAAGACTAGTGTATGCTCTATTTCTCCTTTTGAAGGAGATGATCAATCTCTTAGATCCTTGATGTGAGACATCAAGATACAGTATACAGGTGACTCATTAGTGAATGAGTTGACTGAACGACTCGCCGAAAACATCTAGTTGGTAATATACTTAACTGTCAAATAGAAGTTTTCAAGTGATATAGTACATAGTAATCTCTTGACTTGAGGCATGAGTGCAATATCTTATATGTCAGTAAAGATGTATTTAGACTTTTATCTAACCACAGTTCTTATTGAATTGTGCATAACGGTTCTTGTTGGATACATCCCAAGACATAAGTAGATATTGAGATGCCAAGAAGGGATTCGTCTCTCCTAGTATAGGGGTTGATGTCATAAGATTGTTTAATATAACTATAGCCTGAAAATCCTTAGCCGAGGTAAATAAGATAAACTAAGTGTCAGTTTGATCTTATAGGTTATGAGTTTAATATCTACAAACACTAATTGAGCAAATAGGGTTTGACAGTTTTCCATACCCTAGGCTTAATAGTTTGACATGGTTTAACGAAGAGACCGGACTGTACAGCATTATCACTGAGTGGTCCTGATAAAATTATGTAAGCATCTTATAGACATTTATCACAACTTATACTCGGGTAGTCTTCATGTGTAGCTAGCACCTCTATTGTACTTGTGGATATGATCCACTGCCGAGTTCTTAAGTTGGACCCTAGAGTCACACCAAGCGCGTACTTGAATCCTATGAAACACAATTTATAGAGTGATGCGTATGATTGATACGCATATATGATTTTACCGGATACACATAAACGGTTATGTATATCGATAAAATCGGAATGCTATGTGCTTAGGAAATGAATTCTAGTATTTTTCCTATAAAGTTAACTTTTAGTCAACTAGTTGATTTTTTGATCAACAGTTGACTTGTGGTCAACTCATTGACTTTTTGGTCATATGATAACTTATTAATCAATGATTGAAAAATTACAAAATATCGTATTTATGAAATACAATATTGATTTGGTATTCTCATTTATGAAATACACATACCATGTATAATGAGTCATAAGATGAGTCATTTAGTGGTATGGTTTGAGAACGTGGTTTATTAGCACATGGTTTTGAAATGTAATGATTCATAAGATGATTCACTGCATGACTCACTAGATTAATCATTAATATTTGATGATTCATTGCATGACTCATAGGATGAGTCATTCATGTCATGAACACATTCCACTCTATAAATATGAGCTCTCTTTCTTATGGAAAGACTAATGAAAAATTAGCTAAGTGTTTTTTTATAAGAGATCTCCTCTTACTAAACTTTAGCAATCTTTGAGCAAGAGGAAGTAGTAGGATTTTAAGAACCAGGGGGAGGATATCTTGCCTTGTGACTCAAGAAGACTCCCATTTTATCAAGCCCACTTGAAGACTTGGAGATCCACTACGATGAGATTTTCTACACAAGGAGCAAGAGCTAGGGGTTATTCGATCTTCCATCGAATCACGCTTCGAAAGTATGACTTTCTAACTCTTGTATGCTCTCTTTAATATAGGAATTATGTTAGATTTAATTAGGATGATCCTAATATGAAGGAAATTCATGGTAAATACATGCAAAATACGCAACGGAAGACTATATGTATAATTATGCAGACTCCTATTTTATCAAGCCCACTTGAAGACTTGGAGATCCACTACGAGGAGATTTTCTACTACAAGGAGCAAGAGCTAGGGGTTATTCGATCTTCCATCGAATCACGCTTTGAAAGTATGACTTTTTAACTCTTGTATGCTCTCTTTAATATAGGAATTATGTTAGATTTAATTAGGATGGTCCTACTACGTATTTCATGCTCTCTACATGCATAGCATAATTATACATATAGTCTTCTGTTGCGTATTTTGCATGGATTTAGCATGAATTTCCTTCATGGTATCAGAGCCATGGTTCCATCTAATTAAATCTTAACATGCATATCTAACTCAGTGTAGTTGTATGTTAGAAGCATAATAGTCCTATTTGAGTTAGGATAATCCTTATGTTATCTAGTTTTCTAATTTGTTGCATAACTAGATAGATGCATATTTCTTAATGTTGATTAAGTTATATGTTTTATATCATCTTGCGTGGATATTATGTTTATGGATGGTAGTGGACAACGATTCTCTTGCATTTATTGTATTGATGTAATATAGCTAAAAATGTAATATTATTTTTGACCTCTTTCCTCCCCGAGCATGGGCTACGCCTACGGGTTTTGGCACTTGCTCACCGATCATGGGCTACGTCTACGGGTATAGGCCCTTATTCGGGTGTGGGGGGGTATGGTTATTTAGTTTAGTTATTTCATTTATGGCTTTTATTTTACATTAAATGTAATATTATTACTCATCCTACGAGATGGTTTTTTCATTATAAATGGGGCTTGCACGTCCTATGTATATGTGAATGTAATAATACAGGATTTGCAAGGGAGCTAGCAATGTAAGGAGTTGCAAATTGCTTGCCAAAATATAATTAGTGTAGTTGTATTTTATTCCCTTAGTTGTCCACTACCAGTCCATATTACTTTTACATATGTTGATATGTTGATTGTGCCCCAATTGTAGATGTCAATATAATTGGGTGCTATATTCTACAAAGTTTATACCTCTATCTCATTAGAGAATAGTTTTTATTATAAAAACTCATTTTTAAACTTTGTGAGACATGGCAATAAGAGTTTATTGACCATAGAGTGGTGAGACCGACATTAACATAGTGTTTGTGTGAAAGATAAATAAACCTAAAGCAGTTAAAAGAGATGTATTTAGAATGAGCTTCTAACTAGTGTCAAGGAAAGTAATTATGAGATATAGCTCATGGGGTGATGCCCAACTTAAGATTAGGGGTGATGCCCAATCTTTCGCGCTATAGTCTTAAAGAGAAGTGGTTACTTAATTAAGGTCCGATAAATATTCCCGGTGAATAGCTCGAAACCCTCCCACCAATCTTGTGCTTTCCTGGCTAGTTTAATTGCTGCAAGTATAAATATAGAGCATTTTTAAACTATATCAAGTTCGATTACAGTAAAATATTTGAGAAATCGTCCGTAGCCCTCCATCATTTTAGTTAAATACTAT
>BQKN01001067.1:536057-559774 GCA_022839385.1 Asparagus kiusianus | reverse complement strand
ACGGTAAAAGTGACCTCCGAATGGAGGCTTTTTCCGACTCAAGCTTTTAGAGCGATATCGATGATAGCAAGTTTGTATCAGGATATATTTTTACCCTCAATAGAGGGGCTGTCAGCTAGAAAAGTTCCAAGTAGGATACAGTATCAGACTCGACTATGGAAGGTGAATACATTACAACCAATGATGCAGCTAAAGAAGCTGTCTGGATGAGGAAGTTCCTTTTAGAGCTGGAAGTTATTCCCACCATTAAAGATCCAGTACCTTTATACTGTGATAATAATTCTGCAATAGCTCTGACAAAGGAACCTCGATCTCACCATAAGTCCAGACATATTCTGAGGAAATATCACTTGATCAGGAAGATAGTTGATCGCTGGGAGATCAAGATTGAAAGAGTAGACACAAAAGATAATATAGCAAATCCATTCACAAAGGAAATTGCTCGTTCACAATTTGAGAAACTTGTTGAACTATTGGGTATTAGATACTATAATAATTGGCCTTAGTGCAAGTAGGAGTTTGTTAGATATAGGTGCCCTACAGGCAATTATTGTATATTGTAACAGTACCTATATGTATATAACATCCTTGTTCAAAATGATAGTATGCTATTTTGGTCAGATTTATCTGATGTTCTAAAAATACAGATAATGTCCTTAGAATAAATACTAGACTATCAGACATTTTGGATAGTGATCGTAATGAAGAGATCTCATTAGTCGGTAACGTATATTCTAAAATGTTCCTAGTTGATGAAGTGTTGAGATAGGATGTCATCACTTTGGTTAAGACTAGTGTATGCTCTATTTCTCCTTTTGAAGGAGATGATCAATCTCTTAGATCATTGATGTGAGACATCAAGATACAGTATACAGGTGACTCATTAGTGAATGAGTTGACTGAACGACTCGCCGATAACATCTAGTTGGTAATATACTTAACTTTCAAATCAAAGTTCTCAAGTGATATAGTACATAATAGTCTCTTGACCTGAGGCATGAGTGCAATATCTTATATGTCAGTAAAGATGTATTTAGACTTTTACCTAACCATAGTTCTTATTAAATTGTGCATAACGGTTCTTGTTGGGTACATCCCGAGATATAAGTAGATATTGAGATGCCAAGAAGGGATTCGTCTCTCCTAGTATAGGGATTGATGTCATAAGATTGTTTGATATAACTATAGCCTAGAAATCCTTGACCGAGGTAAATAAGATAAACTGAGTCTCAGTTTGATCTTATAGGTTATGAGTTTAATATCTATAAACACTAATTGAGCAAATAGGGTTTGACAGTTTTCCATACCCTAGGCTTAATAGTTTGACATGGTTTGACGAAGAGACCGGACTGTACAGCATTATCACTGAGTGGTCATGATAAAATTGTGTAAGCATCTTACAGACATTTATCACAACTTATACCCTGGTAGTCTTCATGTGTAGCTAGCACCTCTGTTATACTTGTGGATATGATTCACTACCGAGTTCTTATTTATAGAGTGATGCGTATGATTGATACGCATATATGATTTTACCGGATACACATAAACGGTTATGTATATCGATAAAATCAGAATGCTATGTGCTTAGGAAATGAATTCTAGTATTTTTCCTATAAAGTTAACTTTTAGTCAACTAGTAGACTTTTTGGTCAACAGTTGACTTGTGGTCAACTCATTGACTTTTTTGGTCATATGATGACTTATTAATAAATGATTGGAAAATTATAAAATATCGTATTTATGAAATACAATATTAATTTGATATTCTCATTTATGAAATACACATACCATGTATAATGAGTCATGAGATGAGTCATTTAGTGGTATGGTTTGAGCACATGGTTTATTAGCACATAGTTTTGAAATGTAATGATTCATAAGATGATTCATTGCATGACTCACTAGATTAATCATTAATATTTGATGATTCATTGCATGACTCATAGGATGAGTCATTCATGTCATGAACACATTCCACTCTATAAATATGAGCTCTCTTTCTTATGGAAAGACTAATGAAAAATTGGCTAAGTGTTTTTTTTTCATAAGAGAATAAAAGAGAGCTCTCCTCTTACTAAACTTTAGCAATCTTTGAGAAAGAGGAAGTAGTAGGATTTTAAGAACCCGGGGGTGGATATCCTGCCTTGTGACTCAAGAAGACTCCCATTTTATCAAGCCCACTTGAAGACTTGGAGATCCACTACGAGGAGATTTTCTACTACAAGAAGCAAGAGCTAGGGGTTACTCGATCTTCCATCGAATCACGCTTCGAAAGTATAACTTTCTAACTCTTGTATGCTCTCTTTAATATAGGAATTATGTTAGATTTAATTAGGATGGTCCTATTATGTATTTCATGCTCTCTACATGCATAGCATAATTATACATATAGTCTTCTGTTGCGTATTTTGCATGTATTTAGCATGAATTTCCTTCAGAATTATCCTCAGATGTTGAAGTATCAGACACTTGCTTTGCAGTCGCTTTGTATACTGTTGTGTCCAGCACAGGATGAGTTCGGGAAGCGTTCACTATCTCTCCTGACCAGTTAGCTCAAATGCTCGAAAACGCTCTAGCTAAGCAGAAGGAAGAGCTCAAAGCTGAAATGAAGATGGAAATGGAGTTGAACATGTAGCGCATGAGGGAATTACATGCCCAACAACTTTAGTTTTTGTCGAATCAGCAAGCTGAATCTAGTCGTCGTAACAATACTAATGAAGTAGGCGACGACTCGGAAGTGGATGAAAACATCAACGCTGATACTTCTCCCAATGACAATAACCCTGGGGGTGATCTAGTGGAAACTTCTCAACCTTCTCAGCAGCCCCCAAAGAAAAATACGGGCGAAGACAAGAAGATGAAGGACCTCGAGAGCAAAATCAACGCTTTGATGTCTGCTCAAGAAGTGAAGAAGACCAGTATCTCATGTCCATATCCGAGAGAGTAGGAATTGATTCTATATCCAGTGAAGTTCAACTTAATTAACTTCATGCCGTTTGATGGGAGAGGATTGCCCACTTAGCATTTGATTTATTTTAAGTCCCACCTCGGCGTGATCTTTAGCAATGAACCTTTGATGGTCCGGTCATTTGTCGGCATCCTTCGCGGAGCCGCCTTCGAGTGGTACTGTCATCTCAAGCTGGAGAGCATCAATAGTTAGGATGACATAGAAAGCATGTTCCTCACAAACTTCTTCGACGATGATATTAAAATGTTAATCGAGACACTGTTTGATGAGAAGCAAAAAGACAGAGAGTCGGTCGATAACTTTATCAAGCGCTTCCGGAATAAGGTAATGAATTGCCGATATCCGATCATGAAGGACTTTATTCTCCAAACGTGTCACAATAACCTTTCTTTGGATTTGTTGGAAGCCATGGGTGTGGCACCATCCAAAACCTAGAAAGAATTAAAGGTGCACGGAGAGCAAGTCGAACACTTCCTCAAAAGGAAGAAGACTGAAAGAGGTCAACCGATAGCTAGTACTCTGAAGCAAAACTTTGTCCCTCGTAGTAAAGGAAAGACGTCGGTGAATGCAGTAGACGCAAATCAGACATTCCAACTGTAGTCACAATAGAAAGCACCACAGAAGTCGCCCTCTCAGTGGCAACAGCAACCTCAAAGATAGCAAAAAGCTTCTGAACTAAAATTTCTAAAGAAATACTCATTTAAGGAAGATGAAGTTCCTACTATCTTCAAATACCTCCTAGATAATAACAAAATCAAATTGCCTCCAATCGCTGACAAGGAGGAAGCCAAGAGGACAACAGATCCAAAATATTGTGCATTTTACAGGCATGTCCATCATCCCACTAAGATGTGCTACACCCTTAAGAACAAGATCCAAGCTTTAATTGACGTCGGTATCATCACTATAAAGCAGCCCAAGGAGAAGAAGGTAGGCGCAAATGCAATATCTATCAGCTCCGGCTCTATCTCCGTGTCGTGGTTCCAAGCAGAGCCTATATTGAAGGTGGAAATGAAGACCTTTAACGACGATCCCCATAGACAACATCAGAATGGGCTTGTGCAACACACAACCCCTAATGGTGAAATTCTTTGGGTCCATCCAAATTTTCTCAAAGATGAACAATGGGTGAGGTCCTTGTCCAAGAAGCAAGAGTAAGGACAAATCATGTTGTCCCGCCACAACAATCCCTGAGGAAGATAATGAAGACATCCCTACCTTATCACTTTCTGGAGACGAACATGAAGTCTTTACTACCATGAGCGGGAACAAATACCACTACAAATATCCCAAAGTCTCTGATCCAAATACTAAAACGTTGGCTGAGCTGGGGTGGTTACAACTCCCCCTGCACCTGTTGGGAAACCCAAGCAACAACCAACTAACAAACAAAAGGAGAAAGAGCCCTCACGCCAAGAGGTTCAGAACCCGAAATAGTCTCGATTCAATCATCCGATTAGAAGAGATACATCAGGAAGTTCAGCACACCATACTGCTTCGATGTTATGACTCTGTTAGCTAACATCCCAATGAGGATAACTCTATACGAGTTATTGCGTCTTTCCAAGGACACAAGGGAGGCCCTGCAAGAAGCCTTGGCTGATTCTGACGTATTCCTCACTCAAATCAAGCTAGTCTCTGAAGAGTCGGAGCCACCAGTTTAACATTACAATTTGGTGGCCAAGCAGTTCTCTTGTATCACCTTCACCAAGGATGTCAAGCAAGTGAGAAACTCGAAGCATGATAGGCCTTTGTACTTCACCGGATACATCGGCTCTAGCATTGTCAACCAGATCCAAGTCGATTCGCATTCCGCTATCTACAAATTCAATACCAGTGGGTTCAGACCATTGGGTAAAATCCGGGTGAAGTACCAACTTAGGGATTTAAGGTCCAATGTCACATGCTACGTGATCGATGTGAAAACCTCCTATAACTTACTATTAGATCGACCCTGGATCCATGGTAATGTTATAGTCCCATTCACTCTCCATTAGTGTCTAAAATATATAGACACTAATAATAAGGTCAAGACGGTGATCGCGGATAAACAACCGTTTAAGGGGTTAGAAAACTAATTTACTGACTTCCTTCTTTACGGTGTTGAATCTGATACTGAATCATCGGCTCAAGGCATATACAACGGGGAAAAAGTTGATACTGAAGCTAGGCTTGATTACAATAGAGGTTTTGTATTAAATAACATTGTACCCTTTGCAATCAGTCTTGATGATGGTGCCTCGTCATATGGTAGTTGTAATTGACAACTTGCCAAAGAAGTAATAAATAACGATTTATAGTATTCACCTTGTCTTGATAATGTAATGAGGGGACTGTATGATAACCCTGATATATATATGCCACTTTGGTCATCTTGCATGATAAAGAAACATGTCCAAGATTCATTTGGAACAACCCTCGTCATTCCTGCTAATACAGGGGGTGAAAATGAGTTAATTTTCGGCAAGGGGGAGATATCTCCACCATCAGATCCCTTCTCAAAGGAAAATAGTGACGATGAGAGACCTGATCCTCACTTATTCAGATACAGCCAACAATCACGTAACTTCATGAAGAAATGGTGATATAATTTTACACTCGAAGAAGGTCATTGTTTTGGTTAAGGCCCATGAGTTCCACCTTGTCTGGCCTATATACCGAAAGGTAAACCCGACAATTATTATAGCTATAAAATGTGTCTAGGCTATGTCTCTTCATCCGATGACGAATGTTGTTGGTAAGTTATTGACCGATTAGCGAATAAGAACAGATACTCATCAGATTCTTTAAGTTGGGACTCTGACATCAACCTTGGAGAGGTGTTCAAAGGGCTGATATCAAATATGGCCACAGTAGATCCCACCATAATGGAAGAAGACGATTAACTGCTAACTTAGGAAGACCCGTGGATCCATCACTTGAATATTCAGTATGGAGACCGATTCAAGCAAAGAGAACCTCCCATTGAAGACAAAGTGGTTCAGGTGAACACGGGTGACGAAGCGAATCTGAAGCTCATATTCGTCAGCGATAGTCTTCCACCAGACGAGAAGGAAGAGTTGATTGCCCTAATCATGGGATATATAGATGTTTTTACCTGTAATTATGAAGATATGCCAGGACTCGATCCAAACGTGGCAATGTATCACCTTAACATCAAACCGGATGCTAAACCTGTCAAGCAATAGCAAAGACAATTTCATCTGCAAATTATGGAAGCGATCGAGTCTAAAGTTAAAAAGCTAATCGACTCGGGTTTTGTCAGGGAAGAGCAACATCCCGACTGGTTAGCAAATATTATCCCGGTCCTTAAAAAAAGGGAAAATTAGAATCCATATCGACTTTAAAGACCTAAACATCGCTTGCCCAAAAGATGATTTCCCTCTTCCGATCACGGATATTATTATCGATAACCTGTGCAGATTCGAGAGAATGTCCTTCATGGACGGATTTTCAGGTTACAATCAAATCAATATGTACCTGAATGATGAAAAGCATACCACATTCATGATGCCCCTCGGTGTCTTCTGCTACACAGTCATGCCTTTTGGATTGAAGAATGTAGGAGTCACTTATCAACGAGCAATGTCAAAGATTTTCTACGAACACCTATGGAAGATCGTTGAATGTTATGTTGATGACCTAGTCGTGAAAATCCATAGCAAAGACGACCACATGAAAGACTTGAGGACAATGTTCGATCTCATGCGGAGTCATCAACTAAAGATGAATCCTACTAAGTCTTTCCTAGGAATGTCCAATGACAAATTCCTCGGGTCCGTCGTCACCATAAAAGGTATTTATATTGATCCTGACAAAGTGAAAATGATACACGAATTGCAACCCCTGAAGAACCTTAAAGAACTCAGAGAATTACAAGGGTGACTGTCTTATATCCGTCGGTTCATCTCGAACCTATCCGGGAAATGCCAACCATTTTCCAAGCTCACAAAGAAGAGCGTGTCTTTTATCTGGGATGAGGCTTGCCTTCGAGGATATCAAAACATATCTGGTGAATCCTCCCGTTCTCGTAGTACCAAAGTTGGGTAAACTATTCTTGATTTACGTCAAGGCGATGAACCACTCGTTAAGTGCTTTACTCATATATGATGATGACGACGGTCACAAACAGGCTATATATTACCTAAGTCGAACTCTGGTAGATGTTGAATCTTGATATTGAATGATTGAGAAGGAATGCTTCACGTTGGTGTTCGTCATACAAAAGATGCGGCATTACCTCGTTAGACAGACGATCTACGTCATTTCCAACGTTAACCCAGTCCAGGTATTCATGACCCAACCGGTTTCCGTGAACTGGCGTTTAGCAAGATGGGCCCTGCTTTTCTCCTAATATGACATGCACTTCAAGCAACAAAAGTCAGTCAAAGGACAAGCAATTTGCAATCTTCTAGCCGCTAACCCTACGACGGATGCGGTTGAATTATATAAAATTTTGTCGGATGAAACCCACGAAGTTAACAGCACCTCTCATCAGCAGGTTTTGGTAATTGTACTTCGATGGTGCTTTCCGAACAACTAATGTGGCAAGTGCTCCCGGATGTTCTAAAATTTTCTCAAGAGTTGGAGTTTTCTTAGTGTCCCCGGAAAAACATGTGATGCCTTGAGCCTATTCACTCACCGATCCATGTCCTAACAACTTAGCCAAATACAACGCGCTACTCATTAGGCTCAGTTTTGCCAAAGAGCTGGGGGTCGAGTATCTCAAAGCTTTTGGTGATTCTCAACTGATAGTCAACTAAATTCAAGGAGAGTACGAAGTCAAGAATCAAGACCTAATACCGTACCACAAGGCGGCCATTGAGATGGCAGGCTCATTCGAAGAATTCTTTATCGAATACATGCCACGTCTCCAGAATGTATACACAGATGCACTGGCGGTATTAGCAGCATCTCTGACACAGCCTCCCAACACAGAACAATGGGTCACTGTGAGAACTCACCAACTCTTCACACCAGACTGTGCATTAGATATTAAGGAGGCGCACTCAGCCAGAATTGAATTCGAGCCTCGAGATTGGTGATTTCCCATTATCGACTATGTCGTGCACAGTATTTTGTCGGGAGACATAAAAGAAATAGACTCGGTCTGACGAAGAGCACCGAGATTCTATTATAACACGATGACGCAGACACTGTATCACCACGTATACGATGGTTTGCTACTCCGATGCCTTTCGACCAAAGAGGTGGAGGAGGCTCTCAAAGAAGCATATGACGAAACCTATGGTGCACATCAGCCCGGTCCTAAGCTCTGTGATCGACTCAGAAGAATAGGGTATTATTAGCCAATCATGGTTAAGGACATAGTTGACTACGCCCGACAATGTGACGCGTGTCAGATACACGCGAATTACATGCACCAACCAGTAGAGCACCTGCACCCTTCAGCCACTTCATGGCCATTTGAGACATGGGGGTTGGACGATGTCGGTCCTATTTTCCCACTGTAGGCTAAAGGCGACCATTTTATTCTGGCAATCACTGACTACTTCTCAAAATAGGCTGAAGCAGTTCTACTCAATGAAGTAAAGATGAGTAACGTCATCGTATTCATTAGACACCATATTATTTACCGATACGATGTTCCAAGATGATACGTGTATAAAAATAGCCCTTATAAGCAACGCCTTCATCAAATTTTGTGGGAAGTTCAGGAACGAAGATGTCTCATCGACAGCATATAATCCTACTGCATACGGATTAGCTAAGGCATTCAACAAGATGATCATAAAGATTTTATCAAAACTCGGGAGGACCAACAAACGAGACTGTGATGATAAACTCGGTGAAGCTCTCTGCGCCTATCACACCACAGTCTGCATGTCCATGGGGCAACCCCTTATTCTCTTGTGTATGGATGCAAAGCTATCCTCCCGTTGGAGATTCAAATTACATCATTTCGTATTGCCTTAGCAACGGGAATGATGACGGATGAACAACATTAGAAGCGTCTTGAAGAACTCAAGATGTTAGATGAAAAACATGTGGAAGCTCAGCAGCAAATTGAGTTCTACCAAGCTAAAATTTCTCGGTCCTTTGATAAAAAGTCTGACAACGGATCTTCAAGGAAGGAGACTTGGTTCTTGCTGTTCGGCGACCGATGATTCTCAACCCCAAAAAAAAGTAAATGCCAACCCAAATGGGAATGACCATTTGTACTAGAGACAGTCTACTCAAACAACGTATATCGTTTAATCACCCAAGATGGTGACAAGCTTATGATGCAAATAAATAGAAAGTTCCTAAAAAAGTACTATCCTTAGTATGCTCAGGATAACCTATTTAACGGGAAATTCCTAGAGAATGTTATGCAGTGTATTCTTAAGAATAACCCAAGATCAGCTAATTATTCAAAATGAAGACCAGTCATCTGAATAATTCATTCTTAATTATAGATAAGAAGTGATTAAGAACCTCCCACGGTGGCTATTTAATCATTTTCAAGATGATTAAAACCCTTCCACTATGACTTTATGAGCATTCTTTCGCAGAGATGAGATTTAATGACCTCATTTGGTCAATCTTCCCTCACTAAGGTCTTATGATGTAATTGTGGGGTGCTTGACAATTTACAGTTCTCCGCCACAAAGTCTCTCACTAATCAAATTAACTGATAGTGGGTCCACCAAAAATTCTTTCGACTAAGTCCATCTAGACTTCCACTATGTTGTGCACTTAACACTCCCAGTGTTAAAATCCCAACACGGTACTCAAAAGTTCAAGTTGCTGATCCATGGCAATTAACAAACCCCTTTCATGTTAAGTCCCTGTCACTGGAGGCTGAAAATCCCCACTAAGTGATTTGTACAAGTCAACATTCCCACTGTTATTTGTACTCCATTCCAACTACTCACTTGGTCAAACCTTCCTATAGTTAGGACCAAAACCAAAATCTCCTCTTGATTCCTTTAATGAACAGGAGATCCACTTTCAAATCGGATTTCCCTTTCGATAAACGAAAGGCCTCCGTCCAAGTTGAACGATTAAACCTATAAAAATTAGGGTCGTTTCAATAACCCCCACCTAGTCAAACCATCAAACAGTTAGGACCACAATCGAAATCCATTTTTGATAAATGAAAGGCTTCCACTTTTTCCTTTTTGTTCAAACCTATAAAAGTTAGGGTTGAAGTCAGAATTCTATCTCAATAAACGAGAAATTTTATTTTCAGATCAGGTAACCAATTTGTATAAAAGTTAGAGTTATATGGATCTTTTTTATTCTCAAAGTGGAGATCTCACTCTTAGTTTTACCTTCTGGATTCTCGAAGCGGAGATCCCACTTTGATTTTTTTTTTACAATAGGAGATATAATATAAAATTCTTCCTCTCCGGTATCAGGTTCGTCTTTACCCCAAAAGAAGACACAATCTTTTAACAACATCAAAATCCATGCCTTACATGTATAGGGGACTTTATCTCGATCCCTAAATAGAGATAAGTCTGCATCTAACACATGTTGTTGAGTAGTCTATTCCCACGAAAATGACGAAGTCTATATATACGATATCGTAGTACCAAGTCTAAGAAAGTTTATTCTTTTAGCACAATGTTATATGTGAAACGAACTTAGATAATTCACTTACTAGCCCGATTCAAAAGGTAATCAGTAAAGACACATCAAATCCATTAATAGCTAAGGATTTGCCAAAAATCCTACGAGTATTATGGTTAATTTTCCAATCAGAATGAGAAATCATAATGAAAAATATAATGAGCAAAAAAATATCTTCTATTAATAAAAAATGGAGTCTGTAGATACAACCATTGCAGTCATTCTACATGAAGCTTATGGCTAAGGCCTTGTTGCTCTAATTTGGACCACTCCTCTGCATAAGCTCGCTCAAGCTCATTCTGCAATTCAGCCTTAAAGAATTCCTCAATAGCGTCTAGTGTTTTCGTGGCCTCTTCCTCTATCTTGGCTAGTTTCTTTTCCAAGAGTTCTAACTTTTTGGATATCATGACTCGAGCAAGTTCATCATCAGCCCTTGCTAATTCCAAGATGGTTCAAGCCTCCTCCTCTGCCTGAAGCTCCTGCTTAAGCCATGCTATCTTAGCATCACTTAATGCGAGAGAGGAAACGAGATCACGTAGAGACGCTAGCTTCTCAGTAAGGGTTGTCCTCATCTGATCTACCGGACCTTGTTATGTTTGAACCTTGAGCGCAGTAGATGCTCTGGTATCGTGCCACATTTGTAATTGAGATTCCATCTGAGTGGCTATGTAAGTAGGAGCACCTGCAGTTTGGAAGTCCTTTAGCTTTTAAAATTCACATTCCAGATGGTCCAAGTTATCAGCAATAGCCTTCGCCAGATCTGGGGAGCTTGCATTCTTTATCGAGACCATTTTGAGCTTGAGAAATGGCCCGAATTGATCGAAAGAAAGCCTCTTCTGGAGAAGTTTGTCGATCATCATGCTCACGAAAGAGAAGAAGTGTCTGACTTCCATGTAAAGAATGCTTTGATCTGAGTCATCATCCGACATCAGCGCCTTGACGAGATTGTGAAGCTAAGACGAGAGCCCTACGAGGAAGAGCAGACATAAGTATTTTAAAATATAAAATATCTCTAAGTCAAATAACGGAGTGGAACTTACCAACACTGACAGAGCTTTCCTCAGTCGAACGACCTGCACTTAGTTCCGCCTGTCCAACCTCGTGAACCGGTGGAATTACTACAGGTATAACAGCCGTTGACACACCAACTTCTTCAATAGGTCTCACGGCTTGTTTAATAAGGCTGCACCCCGACGGTCGCTACGGTCATTGGTTCTGAAGGGATGACAAGCTGAGTCTGAGGAACCGATAACTGAGTCTCGATAATAGCCCCTGCCAATAACAAGAAATCGAGACCCTCAGGTTCATCGAACTCTCCGACAAGAGTAGTTGTATTAGTCTCAATGACTGGTCCTACGGTTGGAATTACCCTATGGTTAAGTGAAAACCGGTAAATAAATGATTGCAACGTAGGGATAAAACTCATACCTATAGGTGAACCATTTGCAATAGTTAGTTCGGTGGCCTCGCGATGGACTTGTTCTGAAAACATGTCGTCAGATAGCCTGTCATCAGAGCCTAAAGAGGCGTGTGTCGGGTCAAATAAGGGTGCATCCGACTCTCCGAGAGTCGCGACACGAAAAGTTTCTTCTTCATATGAACCCTCCATTAAAATACCTGCAGAAAGTCTAAGTGTTCAAATAGAAGAAAGAAAAGTTGAAAATTTACGACGAGTGGAAATTAAACTCACCTCCAGCAGCTGCACCAAGTTTTGCGGGCCCAGCATTGGTGCTCACTCCTTGAAATTTTTCTAAAAGAGCAAGAAGCATGGAAACAATTAGTGGATGTACGAATTTCGAATTGTTCAACACCCGTAGTCGCCACCTGAAAGGTGTACTATTGGTGTTAAATGTACCTGGGCTTGAGACTCTTATAGTTAGACTAGGTTCGACATTGGTACCCTCGCCGGCTTGAACAGTTACACCTATTTCAACACTCACAGGCTCCTCGACCATGTCTTTATATACTTGTTGCGTGAAGCCGGGTTCCTCGAAAAAGGCAAAATCGGGATAATGGGAGTTGTAGGGCATTTCACCCTCTTCATGACCCCCTAAAAGTCGCGAAATTTTCTAAGTCTAAAATTTAACAAGAGAATCAAAAGGTCACACAAAAATGAAGTGTTACCCTCCCAACCGATAGGTGAGTCGCTGACTGATTCCGTCTCAAAGGCTGATGGCTCAGTACATTGCTTGTAAGCTAATTTCTTCCACTTTGCGGGTCGAGCCTCTTCAAGACCCACATGTCTATCCTCTTTAGATCTAGTATGTGGCTCAATCCTCGAAGTAGCCTCAATTGTCATGTGGGATCTCATTCGGGCAATAGGGTGAGCCCTCTCTTCTTCTTCCTCAGTCGCCATACCTGGAAGTTCAACAGTCATCCTTTTAGGATAGATTGATAAAACTTGCAGCCTCGGCTTCTTTGGAGTCGGTAGAGGCTTATGCAAATTAGATCGGCAAGCTCGATCAGCAATCGCCAGATCAAATAGTTCCGAGTAGAAGGAATTCGACAGACCTGGTCCAAATACCTCTTCGTCGCTGCTAGTTCCTGTGCCTTCTTCACCTACGGTACCCTCTTCTGAAGTTTCCTCATAAGAAGCAAAGGACTCCTCCTCTTCTTCGATTTTCTGTTTTCCTTTGTTAGAGGGACCAACAGTTTCTTTTTCTGTTCTCCTCTGTTGGTGCATAGACTCCTGAACCAGCCTGTTAGCTGTAGGCGTATAAAACTGCTTATAGGTCCCTTAATACAGCTCGGCACGGTGATTCGACAAACCAACGAACCATCGGGCGATATATCCAAGCATGTTCGTTAGACCACAACACCGAAGCCAAGTGAGACGTGACGAAGCGGATTAACGAGGTGACGAGGTTAACGAACCGCACGCAAACAACGGAATACATCCAATCGCGTGCCTAATCAAGCTAACGGCTCGATGAATCAACGAGTCATCCAACCGTAGGGTCCACCATATCAAACAAGATCGGGAGCAAACTCGAACTCGAACACCGAAGTGGATTTACTGCCAAATCAGGATCCGGACTACCAAATCAGAGTCCAGACCAACAATGAAGTTCGGATAAACCACGAAACCGGAAAAAACGGCAAAACACCAAGCACCTGGAGGGCTCGGCCGAAACCGAGCCACTTTTGGGTGGCTCGGCCAAAGCCGAGCCACTAAGTGGTGGCTCGGCGAGCCACCAAGGTGGCTCGGTGGCCGAGCCACCTAGGTGGCCGAGCCACCTAAGTGGCCGAGCCACCTGGGCCGAGCCACCCAGAACTGGGCCCAGATCTGAGCCCAGATCTGGTTTGAGGAGCCTATAAATAGACCCCCAGGCTCATTGTTTAAGAGGTTGGATTTTTTGGAGGCGAAACTCTGCTGGATTAAAGGCTCAAGACTAAAAAAGGTTGAAGCTTTGGAATCTTAGAGTTTTAGACTTTTCAGATCTGGTTCTTGTCGTTCATCCACACCAAATAAGGTAGGAATTCGAGGGAGATCAGATCTGAGATCCACACGGTCATCCTCCGGATCATAACTTGGTTTTTGATCCCGAGAAGAGTATCGATTTCGCTTGGTCGATTTTGATTACTTAGGGCTATTATTTCCTTGGTGAAATAATCCCCCCAGTTGTTATTTCCTTCGTGAGATAACACCCGTCATACCGTGTAGATCTGACCGGCGCAGGCAAAGAACCCACACAAGCAAGAGACCGTAAAACAGGATCTTGCGATTTGTTCCAGAAAAAAGAAAAGTTGTAATCTTTTTTAGATTTTTCTTTAATTTTGTTGTAACCGGATCTTATAAAAAGACCGGATCCCTTGGAACCGATAAACAATTGCTAATGGAAACAATGAGATCAGAGAAAACAATTTTTCCCGTGAACAATCTGGCGACCACAGTGGGAGCCACCGATCTCGCTGCCGAAATCGTTGCGTCGCAGCCGCGGATCTTAATCCCGGTCGAGGAGGAGGTCGATTATGAATTCGACCAACAAAAGTTCGAGGAGTATCTATCATCCTCGTCCAGATCCACCTCCCCTCACAAGTCCAAGAAGTCTCAGAAGTTCTCCTCCAGGAGAAAAGTCCGTTGGTATGAAGAAGTAGAGAATACCAACAAAGATCTCACCCCGATTGATGCCGAAGTTGCATCGGGTGAAGTTCCACCGACCTCCAACCAGGTCAAATCTGTTCTGGCCAATTCCTCCGCTGCTGAGGGCGTAGTGACTCTCTCAAAGAGAGCCTGTCAAAGACGACGTCAACGCCTGGCACGGCAATTCGCAAAGGCAATGGAGTCCACTGACGGAATCCGTTATAACGCAGATCTGAAGAACAGGAGAGGCAAACAGCCTCAACAACCAATCAATGGCAGCTCCTCCAAGCCGCCAACGAATGAATGGATCCGTGTCAAACGGAATCGTTCGACACTTGATGAGCGCATTCGCAAGCGCCGCGCACTGTCAGCGCAGGCACGGGCTCAAGTCCAAGAAGCCCGCAGAAGACTGCAAAAGGAAGTGGCCAAAAAGCCGCCACCAACCCGTCAAGTATGGAGGCCGAAGTCTGAAGCGGCGATTCAGGCTAAAAAGCAACCATTGCGGCATTCAGCAAAAGTTTAACCTCCGGCGAACCAACCTAAATCACCGATAATTCCCATAGCTGCTCCGGGAGATCCCGTAGGACCATCCCGATGAAGAAGGTCAGTTTTGGAGCGCCTCGGTCCACTTCCCGATGAGCGATGCAAAGCTCCAATTCAAGAACGTTCGGGCCCGATAAAGAAGCCCCGAACGACTCAACATGCTGGGGGTTGCCGCCACCCTCAACATGACAAGGAATTCATGGCAGCTACGCGCACCAATTTGCGCATTGAAGTCCATGAGCCCGCCGAGAACTCACGCCCACAAAGGCATGTTTTGAGGCGCGTGACTCTTGAAAGCCCAAAGAAGGTAGTACGCCCTCAGAAGGAAACATTGTCGTCTGATGATGATAACGTTATACCTGAGAAGTCGTGCCAACACACGATAGGTTACTCCGACCTTCAAACCGACGAGTTGTATTATCGTGTTGGGGGTACGAGTAAAACCAGGAAAAGGAGTCCTCGAGAACTAGAAACTCAATGCCCCTGTTCCAAACTCATTCGGGCAGTATTGTCTGAGTGCAACTGCATCAAGACAGTCCCCGAAAGAATTCTGTTTTCGAAAGGCTCAGTACCGAAACGTCAAAACCAAGGCCTAGGTGTTTCCGACAAAAATAAGAAGGGTAGTTGAAGATGGAGAATTTCCGAGGGTCACCACTAATATGACCAGCAAAGGGACATCGACACAGGATAATCCCGAGTCGATTCCGGAAGTACCCCGGCATGTAATCCCGAGCCATCATACGAGCAACTTATGGTAGGATTCGGACAAGATTACCTTCAGAAGATGAAGAATCGGATGCCGGCTCTACGGTCGCATCAGATAATATAGTATCCAGCGAGGGACAACCCCAGCGAGGGACAACCCCCCGCGAGCCACTTATGATAAGTGCGGAACAAGTGGCCAAGATGCTCGAAGAAGCCATGGCCAAACAACAAGAGAGCTTCAGGTTCGAAATGCAGATGGCCATGCAGAATATGAGAGAAATGCATGACCAACAAATCCAAGCACTGACAAACCAGCAAGGTGAACCAAGTCGTTGTAACCAGGTTAATCAGGAAGATGAGGACACAGGTGCGGGTGAAGCTCATAATGCCAATAATCCTCCAGTCAATGCAGGGGGTGGTATCGAGGATGCTAATCATAACGCCACACTTCCACCTCAGAATCGTGCTAACAAAAATACAGGTGAAAGTTTGAAGATTAAAAACCTCGAGAGTAAAATCAATACGTTGATTTCCGCTCAAGAGATGAAGAAGACGGGCATTCCTTGTCCATACCCAAGAGAATGGGAATCAATCCCGTATCCGGTGAAGTTCAATCTAATTAACTTCATGCCGTTTGATGGGAAGAGTTCACCCACTCAGCATTTGATTTACTTCAAATCACACCTAGGGGTTATCTCTGGTAATGAGCCTCTGATGGTACGGTCCTTCGTTGGCACTCTTCGTGGAGCCGCCTTCGATTGGTATCGCCGCCTCAAACCTTAAAGTGTGAATAGTTGGGATGACATGAAGACTAAATTCCTCACCAACTTCTTCGACGACGACACCGAGGTATCCATCGGGTCGTTGCTTGACGAGAAACAGAAAGACGGGGAATTAGTTGATACCTTCGTCAAAAGGTTCCGGAACAAGGCGATGAACTGTCGGGACCTGATCACTGAGGAGTTCATTCTCCAGACTTGCCATAACAACCTCGCATTGGACGTGTTGGAAGCAATGGGGACAGCACCGTCCAACACTTGGAAAGATTTGAAGGTCTGAGGAGAGCAAGCCGAGCGATTCCTCAAAAGGAAGAAGGCCGAGAGGAGCCAACCGATGGCTAATCCTCCGAACTCGAACTTCACCTCCCGTGGTAAGGGCAAGGCACCTGCAGTGGCTGTTGGTGATAATCAAACGTCGCAACAACAACCCCGAAGGCATCAAAAGATCTCGGATCCGAAACTCCAAAAAGAGTATTCCTTCAAGGACGAAGACGTTCCAGCCATCTTCGAATCCCTCCTTGAAAACAATAAGATCAAGCTACCACCTATCGTCAATCAGGAGGAAGCTGACAATACTGCGGATCAAAAGTACTGTGCTATCACAGGAGGATCCTTCATCCCACTAAGGATTGCTTTACTCTCAAGAATAACATCCAAACCTTAGTTGAAGCCGGCGTTATATCGCTCAATTAAGTCGAATGAAGACTCCAATAAGGTATACGAGTATAAACTATTTCCTATTTTTGTTGAGAAGTTTCTGGAGAGTATTTTTCTAAAAATATTCTTAAGGATAACTCAACAAGACTCCGACAAGTATAAGAGTATAAACTACTTCTCAATCCTCCGACCGATATAAGAGGTTAAACTGCTCCCCGATACTCCAATAGGTATATGAGTCTAAACTATTTCCTTTCTTCCACGGGAAGTTCCTGGAGAGTGCCATGCGTGGTATTCTTAAGGATAACCTGATCATGCAGCTGATACAATGATAAACCCAGTTTCGCAAGAAAAGCTGGGGGTGGATAATTCATGTAACGGGAAGTTCCCGGAAGAAGGTTAAATTCTTAGGGATAACCCTATCATTACAAAAAAAAATGATAAACACTAAACCCCACTGTGATTTCCGAACACTCTTTTGCTGAGGTGAGATTCGATCACTTCGTTGGATCAATCTTCCCTCACAAAACTCCTGTTGGTGTTTGACGACTCACAGTCTTCCACCATAAAATCCCTCACTGATCAAATTAATTGACAGTGGGTCCACTAAAATTCCTTTCGGTTAAATCCACTCAAACTTTCGATGTATCTGTGCACTCAACACTCCTATTGTTAGAGTCCGGATATAATACTTGGAATTTTGATATCAATCCTTGATGAATTGTCAAACCCCTTCGCGTTAAGTCCTTATAACTTAACACCAGGAATTCTTTCTGAGTGATTTGTATAAGTCAACACTCCTACTATGATTTGTACTCCCACTCCCACTGTCTACTTGGTCAAACCTTCCTACAGTTAGGGCCACAACCAAAATCTCCTCTCGATTCCTTCAATGAACGAGAGGCCCATAAATTGAGCGATCAAACCTTCCTATAGTTAGGATCGTCTCAAACCTCCCATTCGGTCAAACATTCCTACAGTTAGGACCAAAACCAAAATCTCCTCTCGATTCCTCCAATGAACGAGAGGTCCACTTTCAAATCGAGTGATCAAACCTTCCTATAGTTAGGATCACCTCAAATTCCTGCTTGGTCAAACCTTCCTATAGTTAGGGCCAAAACCACAATTCACTCTCGATAAACGAGGAATTCACCTTTAATTCGGTAATCAAACCTTCCGACAGTTAGGATTATCCGAATCTGTCCGATTCTCGGAGTGGAGATCCCACTTCTAGTTTCACCTTTCTGGATTATGGGGGTGAAGATCCCACCCCGAGTTTCCTTTGCATCTGAAGATAGAATATAAAATTCTTCCTCTTCAGCTTTGGGAGATAGAATATAAAATTCTTCCTCTCCCGCATCGGGTTTGTCTTTGCCCTAAGAGAAGACACCACCTTTTCAACCCTCAAAATCCACGCCTTACAAGCGTAGGAAGTTTATCCCGAATCCTAAGTAGGGATAAGTCTGCGCCTAACACGCGCTGCCGGTTTAGTCTTTCTTCATAGAAAAAGATACCAGAGTTCGATTCTGGGGTATCCTATCCTAAAACCTAAGCAGGGATAAGTCTGCGCCTAACCCGCGCTACCGGTTAGTTCTTAACCGTTAAAAAGAACACCCGCCCACATATTCAACATTGTGGCAGGTTGTTATTAATAACACCAAAATCCATGCCTTACACGCATGGGGAATTTCATCCTGAATCCTAAGAAAGGATATGCCGACGCCTAACACGTGTCGCCAGGTTAGTCTTTTACTGTCCAAGAAGACACCAGAACCTGATTCTGGGGACCTTTATCCCGAAGCCTAAGTAGGGATAAGTCAGCATCTAATACACGTTGCCGGGTAGCCTATTCCCGCAACAATGGCGAACTCTACCTATTCGAAGTCGTAGCAGCGAGTCTAAGGGAGTTCATTCCATTAGCACAACGTCACATGCGGAACGGATTTAGACAATCCGCATGCTAGCCCGACTCAAACGGTAGTCGGTAAAGGCTAATCAAACCCGTTGAAGGCTGAGGATTTGCCAAAAATCCTAAGTCAACATCTGATACACGTCGCTGTTTAGTCTTTTCACAGGAGAAAGACAAAGTCTACGTATTCAATATCGTAGCACTAAAATGGTTAACTCTTTTAGCTTAACGTCACATGCAGAACGGACTTAAACAATCTGCGTGCTAGCCGGACTCAAACAGTAGTCGGTAAAGGCTCATCAAACCCGTTGATGGCTGAGAATTTGCCAAAAATTCTATAAATGAGAGTCATTGACACACCGGCTCCATTAGTTGGTCTCGTGACTTGAGCATCTAACAACTTCAGGATAAGATCCATATATGCAGACGAAACAATTATAATAGTTGGTCCTGCAGCACCGCCACGCTCTAATACCTTAAGAACTTAAAACTGTGTATACTCTAGCAGACGTACGAGTATAAACTGTGTCAAACGCCGTATAACGCGTCACAATGAAGCTCAAAAGCCGGACAACGCGTTGCAAATAAAGACTCAACGCCAACAATCGATGGTCAGTTCTATGTTGAAATAGCAAACACGAGCTAAAGATCAGGAAATCAAGAATTGACTTCAAGTTCAAAATTCCGACAATGGTCAGACAATAAATGCAGCACCGGAACCCTTGCAGACATTCGACAAAGCACCGAATAGCCTGGGGATTAAAGGAAACAAGAATAGAAGCCATTCCAAGGTCCCGTCATACCGATTGAAGGTTGGGACAATCATATCCAAAGTGTTCCAGACTCTTCTATAAAAGAACGCGGCTGAAATACTTTGGAGGGGGTATCTGTAGACGTATAAAACTACTTATAGGTCCCTTAACACAGCTCGGCACGGTGATTCGACAAACCAACGAACCATCGGGTGATATATCTAAGCATGTTCGTTAGACTACAACATCGAAGCCAAGTGAGACGCGACGAAGCGGATTAACGAGGTGACGAGGTTAACGAACCGCACGCAAATAACAGAATATATCCAATCGCGTGCCCAATCAAGCTAACGGCTCGATGAATCAACAAGTCATCTAACCGTAGGGTCCACCACATCAAACAAGATCGGGAGCGGACTCGAACTCGAACACCGAAGCGGATTTACTACCAAATCAGGATCCGGACTGCCAAATCAGAGTCCAGACCAACAATGAAGTTCGGATAAACCATGAAACCAGAAAAAACGGTAAAACACCAAGCACCTGGAGGGCTCGGCCGAAACCGAGCCACTTTTGGGTGGCTCGGTGACTGAGCCACTTTTGGGTGGCTCGGTGACCGAGCCACCAAGGTGGCTCGGTGGCCGGCCGAGCCACCTAGGTGGCCGAGCCACCCAGATCTGAGCCCAGATCTGGTTTGAGGAGCCTATAAATAGACCCTCAGGCTTATTGTTTAAGAGGTTGGATTTTTTGGAGGCGAAACTCTGCTGGATTAAAGGCTCAAGACTAAAAAGGGTTGAAGCTTTGGAATCTTAGAGTTTTGGACTTTTCAGATCTGGTTCCTGGCGTTCATCCACACCAAATAAGGTAGGAGTTCGAGGGAGATCAGATCTGAGATCCACACGGTCATCCTCCAGATCAAAACTTGGTTTTTGATCCTGAGAAGAGTATCGATTTCGCTTGGTCGATTTCGATTACTTAGGGCTATTATTTCCATGGTGAAATAATCCCCCCGGCTGTTATTTCCTTTGTGAGATAACACCCGTCATACCGTGTAGATCCGACCGGATCAAGATCGCGCGGTGGTCCACGGATTAACCCCGACGCAGGCAAAGAACCCACACAAGCAAGAGACCGCAAAACAGGATCTTGCGATTTGTTCCAGAAAAAAGGAAAGTTGTAATCTTTTTTAGATTTTTCTTTTATTTTGTTGTAACCGGATCTTATAAAAAGACCGGATCCCTTG
The DNA here is from genome assembly GCA_022839385.1 of Asparagus kiusianus. NCBI lineage: Eukaryota > Viridiplantae > Streptophyta > Magnoliopsida > Asparagales > Asparagaceae > Asparagus > Asparagus kiusianus. The sequence goes on along the minus strand of BQKN01001067.1, from coordinate 538,553 downwards.
TAACTAATAAACAGTTACTAATGTAAACAATGAGATCAGAGAAAACAATTTTCCCGCGAACATTAGCGATTTGGGATGCTGCTTCGGCTGCTAACTCCGCAATCGACCTCAAATTGACGGGTTCGTTAGCCGCTATCAACCACCTGCAACATAAGTATGTTAACTCCAACCGGCGTTCAACACCTGGCAGGCTGAACCTAGCACCGGTAAAACCTGTCACGCTCCATAACCATGCTCGAGTGCCATCCACTAATCCTCCGTGAGTCTTGAGCCGTCGATTCGGGTTCCCGATATAGAATTGATCATACCCTAGCTGGCGGCCAAATCGACAGGGCAAATACGGCTCTACGTAGTAATGTTTTCTCACCTGAAAGATCAAATAGCCCTGCCGGATGTTTACCAGCCATATGAAGCAACCGACGTCGAGAGAACTCCTCATCAACCAATGACTCGCCATATCGACTAGAAAATTACGGAAAGCATGGAGTGAATGCCCAGCACTTGTGGTTTTGCAGGTTCTTCCTCACCTCCGGGAGGCTCCGTCCTTTCCAACTACACTCTTCGGGCAATTGTAGCAAGGGAATGGACGGATCTGTATCATTCGGTGCTAACATCATGTCAGAGCGATGGAGAACTAACCACGCCATCAGATAAGTGTAAGGACGCTCCACTTTCACCAGAGGAATCTGAGCTAATGGCGCATTTCCTTCCTGGGTAAAGGCAGCAACTATCTAATGAAGACCGCGGTGAATGTCGGCGACCATCACCGGAAGTAAAGATATATTCTTCCCGTGAGCAAGCTAAATGGTCGGAAAGAGCACTTCTACCGATAGAGCACCAGAGGACTAATATGGCACCACGCATTTCTTCAGCCAAAGCGTGAGGTAGCCGGCCAAAAGGGTCATTGGTTGGATTGACTTCTGTGCATACTATAAAAAGGTCTTGAACTTGGTACCCATAGGAAACTTGCCCTCAGCACCTGCAGTGGTATAGGATCACACACCAGATCTCCTGATCAGCTCATTGACCTCTGAAGGATTTAACAATGCTAGCTCACAAATAGGCTCGTTAGGATTATTCAGATATTTGAACAAGTAACCCGCAAACTGTTTCAAACTTATCCATGATGACTTCTTCTTTGCTATCGGGTTAACTCCTATTAAAGCTATCTGATAGTGGCAGGTGAGTTCCTATAATGTGTTGTATTAAGTAGGTGTGTGTACCTTCAATTGATCCAACTCCCAATTAGAAGGAAAATATTCCTAATACAACATATTCCCTAATGGTAGACCGGAAACTTTATGCATCTCGTGAAGAGGTAATCCTAACTCCTCATGCTTGGTCAGGAAAGTGTTCGTCTCTGGGTTGTAGAGCTCTAATAATGCAAAGAATTGATGAACACTAATCGGAAACCTATTTTAGTAGCATGGATGGATGCATACAATCCACTAGCCTTTAGGTCCGCACTCCATCAATTGAGGACATAATTCGTCATCCTGGCCCACCAAAGCTTGTCTAAAAAATGAGACCAACCATAGCATCTGTGACCTGAAGCAGGTAACTCTTGCTCTAATCTTGGAAGGCGGTTCTTTATAGTGTTGGAAACCGTAAATCGCTCACCTCGAGGTGCCTCATCAATCCTAGCACACCGGGATGTAATCCTGTAATATGATTTCTGTTGCTCGAGCTTAGGAGTGGCTGAGTAGTAATATACCCACAATGAACATGAGTGTGCTCCTCTATAAGACGCCATAATATCTCTCGTGTCACCGCCTGCCTCCGTAATTTAGTCAATTGGCAATGGCGATGAATCGAGGGAAGGTATGTGAAACCATCGTTATCAGTTAACCACCACTTGTCCTCAAGAAATACAGTGGCTGGGTCTTCAATCGAATCACCGAAAAAGATAGTCCGTCTTCCTTAGAGGATCGGTAGAATTAGGGTCCTCTATAAATGGTGTGTCAGTGATCAATTGTCTTAGAACACGGTGATCTCCTTTCTGCACCAATTGAGAGAGTTCTTTAGGTGCATCTGTAGGCGTATAAAACTGCCTATAGGTCCCTTAACACAGCTCGACGACGTCGAACCAACCATCGGACGACGCACGCAAACACGATCGTTAGTTCACATCACCGAAGCCAAGTGACACGCAACGAAGCAGATTAACGAGGCGACGAGGTCAACGAATCGCACGCAAGCAACGGAATGCATCCATTCGCGTGCGGAATCAAGTTAACGGTTCGGGGAGTCAACGAGTCATCCAACCATAGAACGGATTCGAACTCAAACACCAAGGCGGATTTACTGCCAAATCAGGATCCAGACTACCAAATCAAAGTCCAGATCAACAATGAAATGCGGAACCGGACAACGGACACAACGGCGCCACACCCGGGCGACTCGGCCAAAGCCGAACCACCCAGGGGGCTCGGCCAAAGCCGAGCCACCATGGGGTGGCTCGACGGTCGAGCCACCCTATGGGGTGGCCGAGCCACC